>JBBPRM010000371.1:0-19028 GCA_038092995.1 Xerocomus minutiporus | reverse complement strand
GAAACGACTACCTAGATAAGTGAAGGCCGTAGGGCCGAAGACGTGGGATAGGATGGTAGTCGTAGATGGAAGAAACGATGAGTCCGAAGAAAAGAGTACAAGGTAGAAACGAATCGTAACAGTCGTCGTAGAAAATGCTCTGTCCAGTGTTTCCCAACTCCGGTGGTTGGGAAGTTGACCTTCCCTTTTGTGCGTATCAGTGTGTCGACATGAAGCTTGAGTGACCGGTGGTCAAGAGGAAAGCCCCGCGCTCCATAGTCAAGCACAAAATGGACCACCTGGACCTCTTCCTCTGCAGTAAGCCACGAGTTTTCTTCCATGTTGTATTGTTGACTGCTTCTTCCTCCATCTAGCCTTCGTTTGACGGTATCAGGGCTGACCGTGACACCACCATAGCCTGGCTTCTGTTTCCACTCGGCCTCGACCAAACGACAAACCTCTCGCCGGCTCCGTTGCTCTACCTCTGGTTTTGCTGCCTCCTCCTGGACAACCCTGACAGCTTCTGTGATCGCTTCCTCTTGTCTTTCAGAGTGGAGCTGCTTGTTCTTGCTCTTGGAATGTGCTCGGCCAACCATTAGAATGGTAGAATAGATGTGTATTTGAAAACTAGGTTCGGTAAAGGTACATTGTTGATGTCCGATGTCATCGTAGTTATTCTACGATAAGATGGTATGCATGATAAGATGAGATAAGCAATATGAAATACACACTCGTTCGGCATGCTGCTGGCAGGCCATCTGTCCCATCACACCTGTAATGTAGTATGTGAATAGTTGTGGAAGAGTGTCTTGCCCTTCCCTATAATGACAGAATACCACTCATGCTCGATACCAGTTTGAAATGCACAAAAATGCATGATTCTATGTACAAATGGCTTAATCACTCACGAACAAACAACATGCTAGATACAATATATGTAGCTACAGGTTGATACAAACTTCCTTGAGAAAGTAGGCTACTTTTTGTGCAATGTAGGTGTTTGTTAGATGTGTGATATGCGATTGACTCAAGTGATGGTAGTGACGCACGTGATGGTGGATCACTGTACCATACTTTTCTTCAGCCCCTTGAGCCTATCTGCTCTCTAGTTCACTACCAATACCCACCGTCTAAAAACCCAGAATCTCGTTATGACTCTCAGACCTTGTGGCCACAGCACACAAACTTCAACGCTCGAACGCGATCCCATGCCCATTCCAGCATACTTGTAACATGTGTCATCACGGTTGTGCCAATCTTCCGAATGGTCTGAGTCTACCGTTACCAGAACGTCCCGCTAAACGTATTCCGACCATTCCTTTGCGAGCCACAAAATTTGGACGAGAAAGATGGCGTAATGATCTCCTTGGGTGCAGGGACCGGACGGATTGCCGCTTCGTCACAACAGGCCCGGTCGAGTCGAGTCTTTGCCTCTCGTCACCTCCCATTGATCTACGTACTCACCTTCCATTGCCTGCAGCCTGCAGGACTCCGCCTCAGTCAATTAGTCTTGCATAAACACAACTCATTCCATCGCAACGAATATTGAGTAGTGGTCAATTGGTCAATTGACGAGAGCCCAACTCGGTACTATCTAATCATTGGAGCAGTTACCACCATTTAACACTTCGTCGTCATCGCAAAGATTGTCCTCGACCAATTCTCATGCCAAGACAAGGGAAGATCATCCGACGGGTCCATGTGCATTGTGCATTGAAGGCAACGAGCGGCGCACGCCGCGACTTGAAACGGTGGGCAGCCCGAACGTAAGAAGACAGATGTACTACCTATACCACTCACCAATGACACCAAACGCCGGCCCACCGACCAGGTACATGCACTTCGTTTTCTTGGTATCGTGGCCTCTCTGCACAAGCTAGCACATTCGTACTCATTTCGAGTCGCGGCGAAGTGCGCTTATTGTGCCATCCATTCCCCATCATCGATTCATCTCCCATCTGTTTCGTCGCCGTCATCATCGTTTCAGTGGCCCTAATTGACCTCGATGCCTCTCATCGCCTCCTGGTCCCTCATCAGACCCCCTGGCCTGGGATTTCCATGGTGCACATTCTTGCCATTTCTCATTGCTCCTGGGATGTTCCCTGGTCTTATGGATGCTGTGTTATACTGCCATATCAATTTCCAGCTCATTAGCCCATCCCAAGCTCGTTGAACCACACTACCTCCTTCCTTGATTTTGGGTGTACGTGCCCACGTTCTGACGCATTTTTCAGCTCATTCAACTTCTTCCTGACGCTCTTGTGGCGTCTCGACTCTCCTATTGCGTCCACATTCCTGTCGGTACACTTCCTGTCGCAGCTCGTGACACTTGCCCTCTCCCTCCCGAGCTCGATGCTTGGGACTCGATCTGTCGGTTCGCGGCTTCATCTGGTGGTGGATGTGGTATTGGGGGTTCTTCAGGTATGTTGTTGAGTCCCCCTTTTGTCCGCTTTCCTCGGCTCTTGTGTGCGTGCCCAGCCAACGCGCTTGTCTTCCCCAACACGATCGAAGCGTTTCAACATGTCATCGCGCTCTCCCCCTCATTGTTGTCAATGTCGCCGCTGTTCCTCTCGTACCCACTCGCCTCAACACTATTTCACCTGGTCCCTTGCACTTGACCTTTCACCTTGGGTCTCGTGTCTTTGTTGGTTGATCAGTGCGTCCTAGATCGTGCAGGACGTGGCGCGGTATGGAGGGGCATAGGAGAGGGGCTCGGATACATCTACGGGCTACAAGATAGCCGGTGCTGACGACAATGTGCCAGATAGGAACAGCGTCTCCGAGTCAACCACCGCCTACTATAACATTAACACATTTAACAGGTATGGGCAACATGTCCAAGGGAGTTCGACTATCCAATAGGACATACATAGCTCACCGCGTAACCAGCCATGTAGCTTATAATCGTCAGCAATACAAACGCACACCCCCAGTTTAATCCCGCAGACGATTGGTTCTCAATCCAATACCCCTCCACACGCGCACACATCGACGCACCAAGATGGAAACATCATGATCATGGTTCCTCAAGTCCCCTTCGCGTTCGCTCTCCCCGCCTTTGCGCAAACTATATAGAGTGTCACGTACGACACGACATACAATGAACCGACTTTCTCCTTGGCAGGTGTCGCCTACTCCAATGGTGTCTTGAACACAGGCTACACCACCCTCGGTTCCCTCCTACCTACCCGAACGTTGGAGGGGCCTACATCGTCATCGGTTGGGACTCGCCTGTATGTGGGATGTGTTGGGAGCTCACCTATGGTTCACGACGCTCGCCGTCTTGGCGGTGGACTACGCCGAGGAAGGCTTTAATCTCTCCGAAGAGGCAATGAACAGGTATCTGGAGAGGACGAAAGGATTGCTGGTTTTGGAGTTTGGCAGGGCTGAAGTGGTGTTGTTACGAAGACAGAGATTGAGATGGGATGAGGAATAATTCTGTGGACAATATCGATCACTTCTGCACCGTATTTACTAGCCTTGCCCCAGTGCGTTTCGCGGGAAAGATCTTCAACCGTATTGATCTTCAAGAAATGCGTACTGTCCACGATCCAGTCGAGCACGTCATCGGGCATAATAACTGCAGGTCCGATATAAATGAGATGGGATTTGCCATGGACCTGCTCCATTTTGCGCTCTCGCCAGTCCTCTAGCGCATCCAACAGTTCATGTTCCTTAGGTCCCATTGTGAACTTCGTCAGTCGAGATCGTGCTGGAGTCCTGGAGGAGACAGGGCCGATGGATGAAGGCAGAGGCGTCGTAATGGAACAGAGTGTGGGGGAGCTGGGAGCGCAACGTTGACAGTCGCCGTCCTCGTTTGACTTGCAATCGCGGTAGTAGTCAGTAGTTTAGGGAGAGTTCGTCAGCGGGTAGTCAGCATATGTAATCAGCCTAGTAACACCCACTCGCGGCGTTGTCAAAATGGAGGTCAAAAACCCTACGACGACACAAAAACCCACCATGGCAGGATCGAGGATCGTCTCCAATGGACCATTTCTTTCGTGTGAGTGCTTTACTTTCATCATCTCCGATCGCAGCTCTAAGTTCTCACACACACGGTGACACCGTTTGTGCAACGTCGTTTTCTAAGTTTCTTCGTGTCGTTTGACCTCTCTGTACAGCCAGCACGCGTTCATTTCGAGTCGCATCGGAGTGCGCTCATTTCCCCATCATCGATCATCGATGGGATATTCCCTGGTGCTGTCGACCTGTATCGTACCGCCGTATCATGTTCCATCTCGTCTATCTCATTCCAAGCTCGTTCTGGTGAGTGCTCCTCCTTCCTCTACGTGCTCGCGTTCTGATGCTTTTTCAGCTCATTTTACTTCTTCCTGAGTGACGCCCTTGTGACGTCCGACTCTCCTGTTGCGTCCACATTCCTGTCGGCACATTTGCCAAGGTCTTTCTTATCGTACTTCCGCGCACAAGGTCAAATCGTCCGGGCATTATTTCCGTACGCCCACGATCGACACGATGCTATCCGTTGGCCGAGGACCCAAATGTGACTCACCACACCTCCATCACGCACCTGAAGCATTTCCAACAGGATCAGCGGCGACACTCACCATGTAGACGTGTATTGTCAAAATCACAAATCTCGCCACTCACTTTGTACTGCCAAATCCATCTGGGCGATGACTTGGCTGCCTCTTGCATTGCCCAGGGAAAACCATCCCCAAGCACACCTTGAAAAGCCGATCCCAGATTGGCCTCCTTAATTGCTAGGTCACGTCGCACCACACTCGACTCGTTCCTTGCAATCGATATTGCGCCTCGGGAGTCGGGATACGATGGGGTACCTGGAATCATATCAATGGAGCGCTGGCGCTCTTACCTAAAACAAGACACCTCCCACTGGATGTGCGCGTATCTCACGCTTGTTCGGACCCACCAATTCTGCGGAACTTTCGGTCTATCGGGAGTGGACAAACTTGACATTCAAGATATCCCGAAAACCCCCTCTGAGAGCCGAGTCATGCGCCGAGGACAACGTGGAATTAGATGTGAATAGCGCTCCAAATGGGTGAGTAGTCACTAGTCAATCGCCAAGTGGACGTATCCAGCGAATGACCCACCGCCAATAACCCACCACGCGCCTGCAACGCGACGCAAGCATGTATGCACATCCCGAATGCAGCTACATGAACGCACGCCACGCACATGGCGATTGGTCACGGATGTCGTGGCACCTGTCAGATGTCATGTCCAGATCGACCACGTTCCCCAGTCTGGACATTTCCCATGCCAACGATTTCGAACAATCGATTCGCCGTCGTACCCTAGACGTCATTGATTGCATTGGGCGGCGCACGGGATAACTCGATCCAGAGTCTAAAAAGCGATGACGATGGCGATGGCGTCTGCCAGATCCCCCAGAGACCCTGGATAGGGTATAGGGCGTCGAAAGGCTGACAGGCGCATGACGCAGAGGCAGCGAGTCCAGCACCAAAGTCGACGATCGAGATCGCGAGTCAAGCGACGACGGGTGATGGGGCGATAGGACGGTGGATGGGGCGATTAGACGATAGATGGGGGTGATAAGGCGATATGATGGATGAGTCGATATATACGATATGGTGATGGCACGATAACGAGATCGTCCTCCGAGCTAAACATGAATCAGTACGCAAGCATTAAGCAAAGATGCCTCAAGTGCTGGCACCGTCCAAAGTGTGAATATGCTCTTGAGCCCCAATCCAAAATCGACATGATGTTTCTCACGACGCATTACAAAAGGTCCACATGGGACATTTAAAATCAACACATGCATGATGCAAAAGAAGCAAAAGCAAAGTGAAAGTAAAAACGTGAACAAAGAAAATAGAAAATAACACAATATTTCTCGCCAAAAAATAGCAAGAAAAACGCGATGAATGTACAATATCATCATATTAGGTGATCAAACCGACCCCAATCTATCTCACCATCAACGCGACACCTAGGTCCTTGTTTTTCTGTATCAGGAGCAAGAGGGGAGGAGGGGAGAGAAGAGAAGATGGGGGAAGGAGCATAGCGACATAGTGTAGGGAAAAGCAACGATTCTAATCTAGCACGTCCACGAGGGCCAACGCATATACCAGTCCTCATGCACAACATCCGTCGTCTATCGCATTTTAAAAGCAAGAAAATGGAGGAGAGGAGAGCGTATCAACAGGATTCAGCTGATCATACTCGATCGCGCGCTGTAAAACACCGTCGAGACCGTCGAGGTACTATCCTGGCTCGGGTGTCCCTGCGTTTTCCGAAACGCCGTCACGTGGTTCTTGACAAACTTGTAACTGTCCGGCACGTCCATCGAATAGGGAGTGTCATCTTGCTCGGTTGCCATGCTCAGCTTCTCATCCGACATATCCACCACACAGGGAGCGTCCTCATCCACTTCTTCACCTGGCACGCTCACTTCGTCAAACCACCCATAGACATGCCATCCAGACGCCCGCTTGCCTCGGCCAGCTAGATCCAGCCCACCGACATGCGGCCCCAAACTTGCAGGCGACACAGGCCTCTCGGGCTCTTCGACCGACATGCTTTCCTCTGGCAGCGGACAGACGACCGAACAAGGCGTCGAAAACGTCGGCGATGGACTCGGTGTTGGCAACTGCGTTGTCACAGTCACCGTCGTCGTCCTCTGCGTCTGAATTTCTTGCACTGTCTCCAAAGTCGCGACTGTAGTACACTCGCTCTCACCCTCCTCCGTTGTTGGCGTACCCACGCGCACCTTGAGCGGCATGCACAGCGTCCAGTCCTCGCCATCCACCTCGAGCGCGTGCTCCGGCTTCATCAACGGCGTCAACAATGGCGAAGGTAAAATCTTGTTCCCAGGCATGTCCGTACAGAATGGGAGCGACAGCGTCCAGTCATCAGACACCCCCGGTACGTCCCGCCTCATCGACAACATGGGCGCCGAGTGCCTTCGTTCTCGGGGAACCAACAGCTCCGCACTCGTCATAGGCGACACAATAGGACGCGCGTGTACGTCAGACGAAAAGATGGGATGGCTAACCGTCGCCGAGCTTGACTTGCGTCTCGGCTTGCGCGACGGCGCAGCTTCTAAATTCACGTCCGCGTGGATCTGGACCCGTTTCGTACCTAGCGACGTGTTCGATTTCGATCGCGAACCGAGCAGCAAAATGCTTTTTGTGCGCCGGACCTGTGCATTGTCCGCGGCTTCGATGACGCCGATGCTCGTGGGCCGTTTCAGCTCGCCAGGTCGTCTTTGTTCCAGTTTTGACGGCGATGGGTGTGGCGGCTTGCCAGAGAGCGATTTGATGGACTTGGTGGGTGATGCGGGGGGGCTGGGAAGGGCCGCGCGGACACCATTGACCCAACTCAGTCGCGACGGTAATCTTAAGCCGCCTGGGGGAGAAGGTGGCAATGCGGTAGCAGGATTTGTTGGCGCTCCTGCCATTGCTGAACGTGGTAGTGACGTTATTGTTGAATGTGATGCCATATTCATCGATAGTTTGTGCAGGAGAGGTGGTAGAGGGGGAACAGGAGGAATGGATGATGGTATTGCAGGAAGGGGACCCGTTGGAGGTGGCCGGGGCAGTGGTGGGGGAGTCATCGATCGCGACAAAGCCCGCTTACGTTGCCGAGGTGATAAACCTACAGGAGGTGCGGTTTCCACGTTCGAGGATGAGGCAATATTTGGAAATGCCGCAGAGATGCGCAGATTAGGCGGAGTAGAAGGAGGCACACGGGGCGATGAGGTTCCGGGGCTTGACGGCCGCATTGGGGGAGACGTGGGAAATGGATCCTGCGCCACGGGGGACGTCGGAGATGACGTGCAGACGGAAACGGAAGACTCAGTCTCTGAAGGGGCATGCGGTGTAACACCAACAGCAGGACGCAACGCAAGAACATGCGCGTTTCGCGATGGCACGATGAGTGAAAGGCGCTGCGGACGCCCTCTGTGCGCAAGCAACGAAATGGCGTCAGTTGGGGGAAGTGCCATCTGTGGACCAAACGACGCGGCTCGTGGTGTCGGATCGTCATCAAAACTGTCGCGTTCACTGTTTGCCACGGACATGCTTTCAAAAGATGGCCGGGTTTGATTTGGTTCGACCATACTGCGGTTACTGCTAGTTGCAGTACCGTTGCCAAAAATTGCATGCAATGAAGCCGCATCCGCATAATGACCCGCGTCAGTCGGTGGCTCGCTGATACTTGGCTCGATGGTCGCCGCCGAAGACGAGGCTGCGATACTAAACAAGTCACATGTCTGGCTTGGCTCGTCGGAGTCCTGTGAGGTGACCTGAAACAGCCGCTCATTGGCAGGGATGAGCGAACCAAGGCTGGAAGTTGAAGTGGCAGCAGGTGACGTAATCGCGTATGGAGGGTCCTGGCACTGCTAGGGCTAGGTTAGACAAACAAACAAACAAGACGATTCTAGTGGACAGTACTTACAGCCTCGTCCTTGGAAGGACGAATCTTACGGGGTGAGCGGGAGAATGGCCAAGCGATCATCTTGCGAGATGTATCGAAATGGTCCTCGGGGGGTTCGTCTGGAGAATCGTCGATTTGTCCAGGGGTGGGTGTGGGACGAGCAAAGATGCGCTGAAAAGAAGACGGTTGGGGGCGGTGCTTTTGGGAGGCCTCAGAAAAGAGAGTGGTGTGATCAACGAATGACTGCGAGGGATGGTTGTTGTGTGCGACGTCGAGGGCCTCACTGACCAGATGGCTGAACTCCTTCACCGAAAGAGTGAGCTTCCGGGACCGGGTCATAGAGGGCAGTGGAGGAAGAGAAAATAAAGAGCGAAAGTGACAATGGGGGTACAGAGAAGCCCAAGGTCTGACAAGCGAGCCAGGGTCGGCTACACCATTTGTAGATCTCCCATAATCCACCGCAGAGTTCTCCGCAATTCGTACTAGACACGTTACACGCAGTTGTTCTGTATCTACTGAGTGGAGCCCAGCAACTAGGTAGTTTGGCATCACGGGCGAGATCTGGACCAGACGTATATTGGGTTTTGTCGGCTATGCGACTGTCTCAATCCTTTTCCGCCTCACTCACACAACAAAACTAAACAAATGACACTAGTACAAGAATCACACACAAATATTTGCTATACAATAGTAAACCTATTACGGTCATTCACGTTAGCGTATACTTATTCTTGAAACAAAAAGCGCATGTCACGTACGCTTCGCTCCTCCAATCCTTACCAGTGGTTGCCTTTGCCTCACTCTCCGAAATACGGCTGACCCATCCGGAAGGATGTCCAGTGTCAATCACAGACGAACGCTTGCTGGAAACAACTTTCAGTCGTGATTTGCTCTCAGACGACTGAAGGCTATGTTCTTCCTTATGTCGTTTAAACAACTCAACACAAGTGAATCAGCCACAACCACGCTGGAACCGGTGGCACCTACCTCTTGTAACACCTGCGTCCGATCCGTCTCGTCGCTCGATCTCGCCTCTTCCATACGATCTCTGACCGAGACTAGCTGACCATCGACATATTCCATTCCTGTCCTTATGGCCCCGGCAATCGCCCTCTTGATCTGCCGCTTGACCAGGCCAGTCGCAAGGGGTTTCAACGTCTTGTATAACAAGTCGTGCTTCGAGTCACGTATAGTGAATTTGAGCGAACCGACTTTGACGTGGACATCCTTGACTTTGAAAACAGAGGTCCGATCCTTCCCGGCAGAGACGACGTGAACAACAGCTGTGAGCCCAGTCCCTCCAATGATGACGTCCGCCATTCCCGAGTCCATCACTTTTGGAAATCCAGTCTTCTTACGGAAGAAGAACGCAACATCGCGCATATCTGCCTGCATCTGAGCGAACGTGAAGGTGAATTCATGATGGTGCTCGTCGGGAATGCTGATGTACGGGCTGAACTTGAGATAATTATGCGCGACCACAGTGACAATGTTGGGGAAAAGATTGCGGCCCTGGAGGGTAAGATTCTCGAGAACAAGGTCCATTGCGTCGTCGGAGTACTCGATACGCGGAATTGGAAGATATCCAATCTATTTACCTTGTGTAAACGAACACTTTGAAAAGTCCTTATACTCACCTTGTCCACTAGTGTCGGTACAATCACCCTACGGATATCCGACCACAATTCCGACTTGAACGTGAGGCTGCCCTGGTCATTGAAAAGGAGATCTTTTGTCAATCGTCCCCAATCATCCCCAAACCTCTTGTTCATTGGATCCTCGCCCATGGCGGAAAACCATTCGCCAATGGAGTTGAATACATTGTCGAAGTGTGTCCGATACTTCTGGTCCCAGAATTTCCTGCCAGACTCGCGAATTTCTCTGCCTTCGCGCCCGCAATCGTCCTCAAGAACGTATCCGGCTTCCAGTAACATCTACACAGCGTCATCGAGGCAAATGAAGCATTATAAATGGTCACGCACTTTACGAACAAAAGCATTCAAGCGCTTAAACCATGCGCGGAATTCTTCATCGCGATGGGCATCATCGTTAATGGCACCGATAGAATCGAAAATGATATGCATGCTTTCGCCATTTGCGAAGCGCTCAAGGAGTTGCCGCAGCTCTGAAGCCGCTTGTCGAAGGGAGGGGTCCTGAAAGACGGTTAATAGGCAGATACTAAAAGGAGAGATCGAAGAACATTGATAATATGTCCCGCGCTCTCTTTCCCCTTCTCGCTTGCACCCTGGCCAAGCTCGACATACTCTTCGGCTACGGACAATAGCCATTTCATCGCATCTTGATAATCGTCGTGCTTTTGACATTCCACGATAACCTTCTTGCCGCGATAGATAAACTGATCTCGTCGTTCTTCGGGGAAGTACTCAGCCATTCCTTTCTGCAGTTGTTCCGCAGCGCGTTTTTTATCCTGAGGTAAGCGCTCTGCAAATTTATCCTGGAGTATGGCATTAGATAACTAGAAAGATGATGATTGCGACGCCAACCTACTTTAACATCCTTAAACCGGTCCTTGAAATCGCGTTTTTTCCCTTCCGCCTCTGGTGAACGTTCTAATGACGTCCCCACAGTGCCACTGTGCAACGCATGAAGCTCGGAGATATGGTGCACCGATTAACTCACCCTTGTGGTTCAGCGGACCCGGTCGTATCCCGGATAGTCTGCTGTACCTTTTCCGCAGACTGTTTACCTGTATCGGTAGTGGCTTTCTGAGCAGACCTAACCGCTTCACTCCCTTCACTGAGCATTTGGCCACCGGTTGTCTCTTCACCTTCGCCTGTCTTGAACACGGGTTCATCAGCGCGTGGGTGCTGCTCGGCCCGAATATCAGTTCCCGGAATGTTCACGTCAAGAACGGGGGTTTCTGAGGTGCCAACTCTTCGTCCACCAGCGGTCACAAACTCGCCCTCTGGAGCAGGCTTATGGACATGGGCAAGTGCCTCTTCACTAGGCCGAAGAGCCTCAGCCGCCCTTGATGCGCCTTTAGCCAGAAGGTCACGTCCGATTACAGAAAAGTCGGAGAGAAGTTTCCGAACTTCGGAGTTGGTGAGAATAAGCGAAAGCAAGACGCGGAGATGGCGTATAGCTGAGGTGGATCAGACGAACGTTTAAAACGATACACCTATGTACTCGCCTGCGCCACTATCTTCTGTCAGCTTTGCGCGGTCGGCTTGCGAGGATTCTGTGGGAGCCGCTTTCATGCTTTCCACGTCTACTTCGCGGGTATGCCAGACGAAGTTCTGGAAGAGTTCATCGGCATTCTTCCGCTCCACAATAAGACGAGCGGTCTCGATGATTTCACGCGAATCTTGAATCAATTTCTTTCCATCGGGCGACAATTTGTCGACATCAACAGGTTCCGCATCTCGGAGATACGCCAACGCCTTGTCGATCTGGGCGTTATCAGGCATGCGACCCTGGCGAAAGGCCTGGATTACGCCGAAGAGCCGAATCTTGAGACATTCTTAATAACGTTCTCGGGCGGGAATGATGCAGC
Organism: Xerocomus minutiporus; assembly: GCA_038092995.1. NCBI lineage: Eukaryota > Fungi > Basidiomycota > Agaricomycetes > Boletales > Boletaceae > Xerocomus > Xerocomus minutiporus. The sequence goes on along the minus strand of JBBPRM010000371.1, from coordinate 7,150 downwards.
AGACTCACCTTCCTGTCAACATCGGCGGCCTGCACGCCCTTGTCTGTCGGTGCCGTAACGGCGCCCGCCTGGGGAGTCTCTGAGATATCTTTCGGAGCCAGAGGTAAAGACATTCGAGGAAGCAAAGTAGGGGGAAATGGTCAGGATACGCCGCGGCGCGGTTTGCTTTATATACTGTACCTCCTATCCCAACGACGTCATCGATGGGTGGAGTACACTTGTCTTTTGAGGTATATCCGAATCCGAAGGAACCGCCTCAAGTCACCTGATCTCGCCTTAGAGAGGCTTGGAAAACGAGGCCTATCAAGCTTTTCGTAAATGAATCTGGACCGACAGAACGCACGTATTAGACTCGTGGTTACTGAGATATCTGTCAGGTTCGCCAGCCCGGGACCAGAATAGACCTTAAGTAACGACGTACAACGGACGAATAACACTGTACCTAGTAGAATAGACCAGGGCAACGCTAAGGGAAAAACAGGAGCGCGCGCCAAACTACTATAAAGCAGGACGCAGGCCCACACATATGTACGACACACGAGCCAACGCACGGACCTCAGGGGCTCAAGTTCATGACAATATCATATCGTCTATGAGAACCAACACGCGTTTGAAGCCACGTCGCTGGTCGTAGAGACGTAATTCCGATTGGCCAGTGTGTAAGGATGTCGCTATGCCTGCAAGGCAAGCTCCGATCTATCCTCGAGAATTTCCATCATCATCCTCCATGATCGAGTTGCATTGGCTATGTATCGGAGGGAATAATGCGCATCGCCAATCGCTGATTGCGTGGATGTGACTCAAAGCATGCAAGCTTTGGTTCGCCATTTACTACCTTTAAATTCTCACTGATCCAACATTCCGATTGGTACGATATACGTCCATTATGTAAGTACATACGTTGCCCCGCCAATCGGAGAGATCTAAGCGGTTATCCCAAATTGGCTGTGCTCTAGGGATTTCCGGGGTCCAGTTTGTCTCACGAACGTTCGTCCGTGACGGTCTGGAAATTTTTGGATTGGCTCGCGAGAACGCGTGAGTTAGTTCATCTTTGTACAGGGTTGTCACTGCTGTGTGCAAACAGGCAAGGCTAATCAGGTTGTACCTGAATTCTACTCAATTGCGACGTTTCCTGTCTAATCACACATCCATATAATGCTGACCCAAGGCTGGGTTAGCATGGTCCACATCTCAGCGCCTTTCTTCTCCCGCACGTCCCCTTTGCTTTCCTTCCCCGTTCATCTGCGCTAGTGATGTTCAACGATCCCGTCAGCTTCAACGGTGGCACTCGTGTCGAGGTACTTGTCCACATTTCACTCTTCTCCTGATCATGTTATTGATACCCGGGATAGGTCATCACCGTCCTAGCGAATTGCGGGAGAGACACCGACAGGGCCAGGCGGGCCCTCGTGACATGGATTCGACACAAACAGGACAAAGGTCGCAGCACTGAGCACATCTTGGCCAAGCTACGAGACATTGAATCAAAGGCTCGTCCCTATTCATTAGTTTGAGCCAGGACCGCAGCTAATTGATCCCAAGTTCATCAAGGATACCTCTCTGCACAGCGCCTTCCGCGATGCCAGAGCAGAGACCTTCCTTCCTAGGGCGCCAGAACTCCCACTCCCTGCTTCGCTCAGGAGGAGTCCAGAGTACCGGGTGCCAGGCTCTGCACCTCCTATCATGACGTCCATGCCTCACGTAGGAGCTAGCCCAATGTCTTTTCGCCAACTGACTCTCACAAATTCTCATAGGACACCAGCCCGACAATTTCTCCTTTGCGTCTCTCGCGGGGCTCCTCACAAATGCCATGGGTCTCCCCTGCGAATCCGAATCACAACATCAATCGAAGGATATCACTTCCCCAACCTGTCCCGCGCGTCCCAACCTCTCGTCCACCATATATTCAAATCCCTCGCAATCGATCATCTCAATATGTCCCCGATTCGCCGGTAGCGTCTTCCCCGGAAGAATCGGGACCCCATTTTAGATATCGTTCCATGTCGCAACCCGTAGGACCGTCTTTTCATTTCCATGGGCTACCGACCCCTCCCTCGGGTAGTCCCCCAGACCTGCCGTTATCACCCGTTTCCTCTCGGACGCAAATTTCTCGTCCCCGATCACAACGAATGATTCCTCAATCGCTACCGACATCTTCCTCAGAAGAATCAATTTTCTACGCTCAATATCACATGTCTATACCACCGAGTCGCCGCCGAGTAACGCCGCCATTGACCAGCCCTCCGGAAGTGCCCTTGCCGCCGATCCCATCTGGTGACCGAACATCCAAGAAAATTCTGCTCCCCGAACTACCTCCCACACCTGTCCGGTCCCCATCGTGGCACGAAAGTACTCCTATACGTCCACTCCCAATGCAGCCAATCCCGAGTCCCGTTCTAGATCCGGACGAATCGGACCACATGGACACGATCAGCGAACGATCTATATCATATATTTGGGAGGAATCAAATAGAGACGATCTCTTGTCTGAAGTGGTCGTCCGACAGGATAGCCCGGTGTTCGTGTTCCATGGCGATCACGCAAGTTCAACTGGTATTGGCCCCCCTCCTCCATATATTCATCAACTTGATACTCATTCTCCTCCTGACATGCCAACATTTGGCGACATGCTCGATAGAGCTGTGAACGAATGTGGGGCTTCCCCGGAGGTTCGACTCGAGGTCGCCAAATGCATCGGGTTTCGTCATGGATATGAACCGCCGTATTGGCAAAGCCGGCTCCTGGCCTCTGGGCTGAGCGCCGGAGTCTCCAACTATTTAGTGGACGAAATGTGGAAACAGGTGGATTGGACCACATCGGTCGGTAAAGCTTTTTGATCAAATGCCCCGATTATTTCTTTTCTTTTTTTCGATTCGGAGTCATGTAAGATGTAGATTCGTTAACGCTAGCTTTGCACTTGTCATTATTGAAGGCCGTTCTTGGTTGTGAATATATCATACTGTACTTGTTTTGTTTCTACTGTACATATCAACGACAAACCCAATCCAGACTGGTGATACGCTGATACGCTGTGAGCATTTTAGACACAAAGTTACTGCGCTCATCCACAAGTGCCTCGACTCACTTGGCACAGTCACACAGTCGCACAGAGAGTTTAATCTATCCAAGTATGTCCTACACTGCCTTGGAACTGCTAACAAGTTTTCTATTGGTCTCTCTCCCACGAAGCAAGACTTGACGACCGGACGGAGGGAAAACACTGTAGTAAGGGTCTCCAACTAGTCTTCTGGTCACATGGTTGATCCAAGCATCCTCCTTTCTTCTCCCCCTTCCCATGCCCGAATGAACCTGACCATATATATTGCCTCATACACCACCATGGCACAAAGTCTATTGGCGTTTAGTTCTCACAGTATTTTTTTTCGGCCTAAATCCCCTAATTGCTAACGTCAATTTGCCTCTGGTTCCTTGGACTGGAATCGTATCTCATTGCATGCCAGTGCTGGTGCACGCATCTCTGAAGCCATGAAGCAGTGGAATGATAAAGCGCACCTCGCTGTCCTCCACGCGTGCGGTCCGCACGTCATTGGCGCTTATTACTACACAAAGAACGTATGTCCCCCACAACCGGGTGGATCTTGGCAAAGGTGCGTGTGTCGTGCGATCCCGCTCTTTCATTACCCCATTCCCAGTTGGGCGCATTATATCCGCTGGCCTTTCTCGACATCCTTTGGAGTTCGGGCGCGTCGGCCATCAGCGCACCCCGCCACTTCGGCTTATGCTGGTCGTGCGTCCCCCAAAGACTGGCGGACTCCTCCCACGAACAGACACCCAGTGGTCAGACATTGTCATCTCAGTACTCGAAACCCGGTTTAACGGTACCTCGCGGCGCAGATACATGTTTACATATGCAGCGGCTGATGCCAGCAACCACTGCCCCCGACGTGGACACGCCCGTCATCCCGCACCAGAGGAGTGGAGCCTACAGTGTTCGCTCAGGGCTAGGCCTCTGTTATCGCCCAGGGCTGAGACTCCACTGCGGCTTGGCCTTTTCTCACCGTGCTACAGCGCCGCTCGTTCCCGAATCGAGATCTCCGCTCTAGCGACCCGTTGCGACGTTGTCTACTTCGCAACCTCCGCGTCAATCGCTACTACTTTGTTGCCAGAGTCTGATACGGCACCGACGTGAACAGACCTCCCTTCTTTCCCTTGTTTGTCGGGACTGCTCTCACGCAAGGGTCGCGGATCCGAATCATCGACATAACATGTGCGATGGAAAGTGGGCCCGTGGGAGTCATTGGGATGCTTACGCAGAGTCTATAGTAAAGATAGCCTTTTTTTTACTGGCTACAAGAAGCCTAAAAATTTCGTGGAAAATTCGGGGCACAGCATTCGAGACTAATTAAGAATACAGACGAGTCCATTGTTCCAGCGTGGGCGAGACGAGGACATTATGGTTGCACACACACACCAACGATCTTGAGAGGAAGACCGGAAATTACTTGCGGGGCGGAGGGCAGATACGGGAAAAACTGCCAAGCCCCTAACGTGGAAACGTTATCTTCCCTAATCATCGCAATCGTCCAGTTTTCGTTTCTTTCTTCGGGGGTGACCGGGGTCAGTCTGCCGTAGAAGAAGTCGACCTGTGCGCACGTTCTAAAATATGGGAAAAACATCGTCGCGAGTACGTACCGGTATTATCGACAGCCTCATGGGACCCTGCACTGGACGTGCCCTCTAGGCTCTTGCTCTTGGCTGGATTGACCGCTAAATGTCCCTCGGAGGTGTCGACTGCGGAGGGGACTGCATCGCCCGTGCCCAAAGGAGGCACCGTCGGCTGAGCATTGACAGACGTCGCATCGGGTGACTTACCTGGAGTCACCACCTCAGCCCCGTGGCCGCGGCCGCAACCGCCACCAAGATTGCGAGGACCCCCAGGTCGGGTGCGCTCGGAGCGTCGGGTGACGCGCTCCTGAATAGGAGCCGAGGTACTTGCCGTCGTACGATCTGAATCACTCGACGTCGACCCGGGTTCGCTCGCCGCGGGACCTTTGGAGCTCATCGGAGGGAGTTTAACCTTCAGACGGGACGACGATCGTTGCGTGAGGTTTGAGCCTGACACCACGTCCGATTTCTCCGCCCCGGCGGGTTCACTGGGTTTGTGCTTGACGCTATTATCGGGTCGTGGTGTTGTTCCGGGTGTAGACGACACAGGCATGATTGGGGGCAACCTGAGATTGGATGGTTGTATGGGACGGTGTTTCGTATGCGCGGGGGTCGTCTTGGACGGTGCAGGCGCCGCTTCCGGGACCTTGTCGTCAGAAGACGGCTGAGGGGGACTCGTCTTCGGTTGGCTCGGAGCGGGGACAGAGCCGCTCATGGCTTGCTTGTCTTTGACCTGGGGAGGGTTCTTTCCCTTGTTCTGTCTCCCGCTCTGATTTGTCTGGACTTGCTCCACAGACTCCTGCGCGCGCCTCGTAGGCTTTACTTGACGGCCAGAACTCGTTATCACTGGTTCCACGGTGGAGTGCACTTCCACAGGACGGATCGGAAAAGCTATCAGGACGCCATCAGTTTACTCAGCATCAACGAAAACTGGCTACCCACGTTCTCTGACCCGTGAACATGTCTCAACGCAAAAAGGCAGGTCTTGACTCATCCTGAAATCTATCAAAAATCATTAACAAAACCGGCCGTTCCCAAGACCACATCTGAGGGACGAACCGAAACCAAACGCAAAATCCTCCATGCCCAGGGTCCTTCTGCCACAAGTGTGCATGTTCTCAAGCGCGAAATCGACAAGCCGATCAATCAGTTGGACCTGGCCCTCATAGAAATTGTTCATTACTATCGTCAACAACTGAAGAACGAGATGTGAGTGATCATGGTTCGAATATGAGCGGCATCAAAACAGACTGTCGGAACGTCGCTGTCGACGACTTGTGTAGCGTGACGCGATCGAAAATACTCTCTCGCCCAGCGCTCGATATCCAGAAAGTTTTCAATCAGTTGAGGTCCAAGCTTCCGCGAACGGTCAGTGCAGCCAGGTTGGTCGCGATTGACGAGCAGGTGGAGTGCACCCAAAATGAACTGGGACGGTTCGTCAATCTGAGGTACGTTAGTCAGACGAGGTGTACGCAAAAAGGTTCACGGTATACGTACTGAAACCTGGAGTCTTCTGCCCAGTGGCAACGATGTCTGGCGATCCGCGTATTCTTGTAGAATCGGTCTACTATGCACAACCCAATCCTCGGCAGACTGCGAGGCTGGGAGGTCAAACCAGTCCCGCCGACCGAGGATATGTCAAAGAAACTCACATTTTCCATCCCCAGAAAGTCGAACTGTAGGCTCTCTGTTCCGACCCAATCATTGGCACCCACGACATCATCGTCCGCGCGAGCCCTCCACTTTCCCTTCTGTGCTGCAGAGTACTGTGGCAAATCGTCCGGGTCGCTGTTTTTGTCCACCTCGCGTGACGCGTCTTGTGCGCTGTCCAACGAAGATCGAGGTGGGGAAATCTCGCTGACTCCTTGCAACAATGCAGGGACAATGGTAGACGGAATCCTCTGTGTATATTTATTGACCCCGACTTCGTGCCACGGGAATTCATCATGGAGAGTGACGGAAGACGTGTTATCGAGCGTGCCACCATCGTAATACACGCCCAGGGCCGTGGTTTCAGAGTCCTCAGTTGGCTGGATGGAGGTGTGTCTGGTTGCGGGCCAGGCAAACCAGGATTCAAAAGTGCTTTCAAGCCCGTGGATACTAGGGGGTGGCGTGTGGGACTTGGGGCGACGCGAGGCGTTTGCGTTGCTCGTCGACGGAACGATCTTGGGAAGCGAAGACATGGCACAGAATCAAGGTGAGCGTGGGTGGAGTAGAAACATGCTTCAGGAGATATGTTTTGAGTGGTGGCTGGTCGGAGCACAAAGCCCCCATGTGTCAGGGTGAGTAGTGACCGACTTGCTTTGTTCAGCAAATCTCAATGTGGAGACTCTTTCATCTCCCCGCATTTCGCGGCACGTTTTGATGCCCTGTATTGTGGAAACAAAGTGAATCTTCCTGGATAATCAGCCGTCGAACAGCGTTATTGCATTTTGAATGTGGTCTATATCTGAGTCAGGTTCGTGAATATTTCGGGCCGGCCAGCAACCGGCAACTCGGATGTTCCCACGACCCCACTTTCGGC
>JBBPRM010000370.1:0-19045 GCA_038092995.1 Xerocomus minutiporus | reverse complement strand
CCAGTGGGTATCTATCGGACTTTGCTATCGGTGCATGGGAGTGTGATGATTGCTATCCTACACTGTCGATGGCGTACCCACCACTGGACTGCAGCACTCCTCTCGTTATCCTGGTTCAAAGGGAGCAATCGGTTACGGCCGGCAGGGATCACATCATGAGCGACATCTGTTGCTGCATCCCCTGGGCCCATGTTCGGACACTTCACGTCATTGACCCGCCATTCTCTTCCGATTTTTGGAGGAAGACGTTGGGCCATCTTCATGGATTACGGCGCATGAAATTGAGTCGTGGCCTCATGCCTAATCTGGCTTCTTTGCTCGCTGCTGAGTCGGTGGAGGCTCCGGGGGGAGACATTACCGATCCAACACTGCTTGTACCAGGGCTAGAGGAGTTGGAGCTTTATCGCATCCTATTTGCACGCGTGTCACCGGAGGTTATCACTGAGAAAGCGCTACTTGACGCACTGTCTACCCGCAAAGCCCTCCCTCCCCAACTCACAATGATCGAATGCACTGATTATATAGACTCGGAGGACGAATCGGACATGGACGAGTATTGTTGAGGGCGAGACCGACACAGTCTATGAGGTTGCCATGTTGAGGGGCAAACAATGGAGAACTCTCTCCACAGTTCGAGGTCACAGTGGCAATATTGCAAGAAAGGCACTAGGGTGACGGATGCGCTCAGGTGGTCGGCATGTGTTTGAACCGGAAGGGGAAGGTATGAGTGTCCTAGCAGAGACATTGCAAGTCAGAATAATGCATAGCGTAAAAGATAATACGATAGACCGCCTTGAACCAGAGGCATGTCACAATTACATGTTTGAAAGTATAGAAAGCGCCACGAGTGCGGGAACAGACCAACGGTATTTCACTTTGCCTCGTTTCTTACTATGATCATAGTATCCTTCTGAAGCTTACTTCCGTCGGAAAGACATTCGCTGGTTGTACATGTTGTTGGCATCGTGCATTCTCGGGCTGATCATATGCGAAGAAGGACCGTGTGCAAGGCAGTAACATACGTCAAACGAGTAAAGGGAGGACGCACCGGGCTGGAGGGCCCCGATACTCGATAGTACATGAAATGACACCGGCTACAGCCTACAGCAAATTCGACAAGTGAATTTTTCTGCTTGCTACATCTATGTAGAACGATGTTCTGTAGTACCATACCCGTTGATCGGAGTACATGCCAGATTCGTCTTCTTCGTCTTATTCAACGTACTAAAGAGTCGGTCATGGCGAGATGGAGGGTTTCGCGGGTAGACAGTGCATCAAGTAGCGACTTTTCATTCTCTGGCAAATCGTCCTCGGATGCGAAACGTGATGCCGCAAAGCTCCAGTTCCTCCAGCGCTGGTACAAATCTGCGACCTGGTGTTGAATCGTGGTTGCTACTGGTATCTCCCCTCCGAGCATCGACCGGCTCACCAGCAGGGAGAGCAAGTAAAGAAACCAGGTCGGGCATGTGGCCACCACTCAGCTTCATGCGCCGTAATCCGTCAAAATGGCCCAATGTCTTTTTCCAAAAGTCGGGTGAGAGTGGCGGCTTAACGATGTGAAGAGTGCGAACATGGGTCGAGGGAATAGCGCAACAGATGTCGCTCATAATCTGATCCCTGATCGTAATCGATTGCTCCATTCCAACGACGATAATGAGAGGAGCGCTGGAGTCCTGTGGTGGGTATGCCACCGACAGTTTAGGATCGTAATCATCAAGCTCCGATGCACTGATAGTAAAGTCCCATTGATACCCACCGGAAATGACCAACGAGCGAATTGTCGGACCGGATGATGACAGATCTTTGGATTGACTGAATCTTTGTACAAGAACTGGAGGAAGTTGTGCATAATCATCAACGGAGGAGCTGTTTTCCGAACCGATCACTAGCTTGACTTGTGTTTTCAATAGGATGTTTATGCAGGATAACAATGCGACAACTGTCGAAAGAGGTCCGGCGACGAAAAGACGAGCAAGACGTGGTAAACTGACTTTTGGGGAAACACCGAATGTTCCACTGGAGAGAAAACGGCGCGCACCAGCAAGAGAAAGATAAAGATGTAAGACTGTGAGGGCTTGCATGCGACTCAGGGTGGCGAGAAACTCCATAATATGCAGTTGGGATGGAAAAGGAATATCGCGCAGGAAGAGTGTTGTTACTCCGCTCAGATTGAATGTTGAATGCCAGGGCAGCGGACAGCCAATGAGCTGTAGTGTACGGAGAGGTGGAATGTCACCATATTTGATGACTGAAGGAAAGTCCAAACTACGGATATCCAGGATCTGCAAACGGGGAGCATACAATGAGAGCTCTTCTGGAAGATATTTGCCCTGGAGGTCGAAACGGAGCTCTTGGATTCGTTCTGCATGCTTCAGCACTTTCTTCAGCAGTTTCGTCCACCAAAATCCCACTCTCCCCTGATGATACCAGATGCATATCTTCAACGATGCTCGTTTTGACCTGGCCAGTAATTCTTCTGTCCAACGTAGCGATAGGGTGAAGTGGTATGTCCAAAGTGTTGTGCAATCCAGAGCGACATTGCGCCAATAACGGCAAACATATGAGACGTTGACCCAATGAGGGACACGATGAGTATGGGGGACAATATATGAGGGGGAGTTGTGTCTCTCGTAATAGTCGCGTGCGCCATGGATAAATATGTCTGCAAGAATTTCCGGTGGAAAGCGAAAAATAGGGAAACATGAATTCTTCTGGGGGTCGGACGACAGTACCGAGTACTCGTTGATCTCTTCGTAAACGCGCGCTCGGGTCGTGGTCACCATACGTAGTATGCTCTTCTGACCGGAAAAGTTTGTAGGGGTCAGCGTTTCTAATTTGACGTGACATTCAGCAACTTACGGGACACAAACGAGCAAATGTGTTGTAGTTATGAGATCGGAACGACCTATCCCAGTGACCGACGTCGTAGTCTAGATGCTAAAGTGAAGATCAGAAGTTGAGGAGTAGTATGACGAGGACCCAAACCTTGAGGGGGTGGCGACGGAAAAAGCAACTAGTTCCCACCGCTGACCAGAAGGCAACGTTGTCCTCCGAACTGCAGTGTCTCAACCACAACGTCATTACTCATTGCCGCACAACCCGAGATCACTGAAAGACAGGCTCGTTTTGATTCCATAATCGCTTTGCTCGTTTGTGTTCTGTAAGTCGCTGAATGTCATGTCAGATTAGAAACGCTGACCCCTACAAACTTTTCCGGTCAGAAAAGCATAATTATGGTGACCACGACCCGAGCGCGCGTTTACGAAGAGATCAACAAGGGCTTGGTACTTTCGTCCGACCTCCGTGCCCAGAAGAATTCACGTTTGCCTATTTTTCGTCTCCCACCGGAAATTCTTGCAGACATATTTACCCATGGCGCACGCGACTATTACTACGAGAACAATGACGAACCTACATTTCGTGTCCCCCATTGGGTCAATGTCTCATATGTTTGCCGTCATTGGCGCAATGTCGCTCTGAACTGCCCAACACTTTGGACATACCACTTCATCGTATCGCTAAGCTGGACAGAAGAATTATTGGCCAGGTCAAAGCAAGCATCGTTGAAGATATGCATCTACATTGACTCCCTGATGGACGGATCCTGGTTGCCGCGTCTTGTGGAGAGGGTGCTGAACCAAGCAGAACGAATTCAAGAGCTCCGTCTACACATCCCAGGCGATATTCTTCCAACGAGGCTCTCCTTGAATGCTCCCCGTTTGCAGATCCTGGATATCTATATTTGGGATATTCAGGACCCTTCCGAACAGACTTTTATGATCAATAATGGGGATACTCTACCTCTCCGTACACTGAAGCTCACCGCCTGTCCGCTGCCCTCGAATCCAACATTCAATCTGAGCGGAGTAACAACATTCTTCCTGCAAGATATTCCTTCTTCATCCCAACTGAATATCATGGAGTTTCTAGCCATGCTGCGTCGTATGCAAGCCCTCACAGTCTTACATCTTGACCGTGCTCTTTCGAGTGTGCGTGGTTCCAGTGGCACATTCAGTGTTTCCCCAAAAGTTAGTTTACCACGTCTTGCTCGTCTTTTCGTCTTCGGACCACTTTCGACGGTTGTCGCATTGCTATCTTGCGTAATCATTCCAGTGAATACACAAGTCAAGCTAGTAATCAACTCAGAAAACAGCTCCTCCGTTGATGATTATGCCCAAATTCCTCTAGCCCTTGCACAAAGATTCAGCCAATCCAATGATCTGCCATCATCCCATCCGACAATTCGCTCGTTGACCATTTCCAGTGGGTATCAATGGAACTTTACTATCAGTACATCAGAGCTTGATGCTTACGACCCTGAACTGGCGATGGGGTATCCACCACAGGACTGCAGCGCTCCTCTCATTATCGCTGTTGTTACGGAGCAATTGATTCCGATCAGGGATCAGATTATGAGCGACATCTGTTGCTCTATTCCCTCGACCCATGTTCGCACCCTTCACATCGTTAAGCCGCCACTCTCACCCGACTTTTGGAAAAAGACCTTGGGCCATTTTGATGGATTACGGCGCATGAGATTGAGTTATGGGCGCATGCCTGATCTGGCTCCTTTGCTTGCTCTCTCGCCGGTGGAGACTCCGGGGGGAAACATTACCGATCCAACACTGCTTGTACCAGGGCTAGAGGAGTTGGAGCTTTATCGCATCACGTTTACCGGTGTCTCAGGGATCACCATCACTGAGAAAGCGCTACTTGATGCACTGTCTACCCGCAAAGCCCGACTCACGATGACCAAATGTGATTAAAAAAAGAGGAATTGGACATGGACAAGTATTGACGATGGTACTACCTCCCCCGTTAAGGTGGCGGATGCGCTCATGTGGTTATCATGTGGCATGGTATGAGAGTCCTAGCAGAGACATGAGGGTAAATTCAGAACCAAGTTCTTGATGTCGTAGTAAGTTCAGTGTCGCGGGTGTGTTAATGCATAGCATAAAAGATGATACTATGGACCGCCTTGAACCAGAGGCACGTCAAGTATAGAAAACGCCACGAGATAGGCATGCAGAACATCTTTGATGCTCAGACGTCATCGATCATTGATCCAACGCCCGACCGTCTGGACCTTTGTTGTTCTGATATCGTTTGGATATTTAACCTTTTTGAATCGACGTGTCGCCATGAGTGCAGGAACAGATCTCACTGGTTGTACGTGTTGTTGGCATCATGCATTCAGATGATGTGCGAAGCAGGACCCTAAGTGAGCGTGTGCAAGGCAGTAACATGCGTCAGTCAAACGAATAAGGGAGGACGCACCGGGCTCCCGACAACAGATAGTCCCTGGCGATGTCGATGGTACATGAACAAGGCCGAATCATCTTGATGAGCCATATATGCTCTGATATCAAAAACCATTCCGCGGGTCTGTATAGGGTGAATTTTGGATCAGTGGGGATCAGGTCCAGTTGCGTGAAATATGTCGAGTCCGTAGTGGCAATGTGAATACCAAAAGTGCCTGTGAGGATGGGGTCGGACATGGAATGGGAATGGGGAGGGAGCAGAATAGACACAGGTGTCCACGACAACCGCCCCCCTTCCCTACGAGTTGCGACACCTCACGCTGCTGCTCGGTCCACTTGTGCAGTGCATTTCTGTGGTCTTAGGTTCCTGACATTGTTTGAAAGTCCCACATCTCAGCGTACGTTCACATGATGATTCACGAATGAGCTTCCGCATTGTTGAAGCACGCAGCTAATCAATGTGCAGAACCTATCCCTCGTTGTCAGTGCAAGGAGTAAAACGGAATCATCCCATCAGCGGGCGAGGCTCAACAAACAATGATCAGCTTGCCGTGCAATCGACATGGTTGGGTGTTGAAGCAGATCGGCGGCCGCCAACTCCTTCGAGAAATTGATGGTGAGCATGATATACGCGGATGGGTAACAGAAAGAATACAACTTGTCCACCATCGTCCAGAGGACCATAGGTCAGCACGAACGGCATCGGAACCCGAACTTGGAGTGCTGTGTTCTGCTCGTTTGCTTCAGGAACCACCGACGAAAGGCGCGATGCTGCAGTCCAACACGAAGAGGACGAGCACATGTGAAAGTTTAATGTCACTATGGGCAACACGTGCATGTTTGCATAAACGTTATCTTCCAGCAAGCCACAGTATGGCACATTCCTGTCGGGTTGTCGAAGAAGGGTGGGTTGACCCTCACAAAAGGACATCTAGATGAGAAACTCACAAAGCTACAAATCCAAACATTGGCCCTGGAGATCGGTCGTTGTCGATGGCACCAATCCATGCCAGGTGATGCAATACCTTCACCGCTTGGTAATTCGATGAATCGACCTCGCTGGGCTTGTGAGAGAGCCGTCTCTGAACTGAGATAATCAATGAGAGCAAGAACCGAGAAACACAAAAAGGGTACCACGCAGAACCCAACCATATGTCCTCCACCACTCGATTCTCCGGTTCTCCGTGAAGAGTCTACCGCACGCCATTAATATACTTGCGGGAACAATCTTGGGTCGAACTGAATGTACGAATCCTTTTTCGCGATGTCTCTTGGTATGCTCAAGGAATGGAGGCCACTAGTAGACAATTCGTTTGTGCCCGTCGTTCCTCGAGTACGCCTATCTTGTCCTGGAGACTAAGCATCTCCGTGAGAAAATCTAACCCTAGGCTATCCTTGCTATAATCGATTTGCACATCAAAACTTTTATCATTTTAGAGACAGAACTAAGAACTTGCCGTTCGAGTTCGTCTGCATGACAATGTAACGCTCTGAAGTCAAGTCCACTGGCCGTGTATATAGTCGGGAGAAAAGCCGAAGTGGGATTGCTACCCAACACAGGAAGTTTGCATCGTTTGAGATCATGGTGGAGTGGGCGAGAGAAGTATGTCTCAAGATCTCATGGACGAAGAGGAGCGGGATATCCTGAGGTGGTGACAGAAAAAGCAACTAGTTCCCACCACTGAGACGTACTAGGCAACCTTGTCCTACAACATTGCAAAATCGTCGAGATCACTGGAAGACAGGGACGGCAAACATATGAGACGTTGACCCAATGGGGGACACGGGTTCGTCATTGCTCTCGTAATAGTCGCGTGCGCCATCGATAAATATGTTTGCAAGAATTTCCACTGGAAGGCAAAAAACAGACAAACGTGAATTCTCCTGTGAGCCCTCGTTGAGCTCCTCTTCAACACGGGCTGGGGTTGTGGTCGCCGTATGTATGCTCTTTGTAGGAGTCAGCGTTCGTGATTTGACGTGACATTCAGCAACTTACAGGAGACAGACGATCTTCAAGGTATAACCACTTGAAGATCAGAACGACCTTTGCCTTCCAACGGTCAGCGGTGGGAACTAAATGCTTTTTCCGTCGTCACCTCAGGAAATGGATGCTGGTCTGCTCCTCCTTGTCCATGAGACATGCATACCGAAGTAGCGCGTTACCCTATGGGCCACAGAGCTTGATTTTGACGACGAAATTAACAATGTCGACATCTATCACCGTCCCCACCACTGTCACGTCTACAATGAGGCCACCCAGCTCGACGACGGCACCTACGGTACAGGCTAACCCTTGCGCAGATCCCTCTACATCGACTGCACTCGTAAGGTGGTGGTTCGACCAGCTGTCGCTGACTGCTCTCGCCTCGCTCTTCCCCACTCCACCATGATATCAAACGATGCGAATTGCCTGTGTTAGGTAGCAATCCTGCTTCGGCTTTTCTCCTGACTATATACGCGGCCAGTGGACTTGACTGCAGACTGTTACGTTGTCGTGCAGACGACCTCGAATGGCAAGTTCTGTCTCTAAAATGATAAAAGTTTTGATGTGCAGATCGATTATAGCAAGAATATGGATTAAATTTCCTCACGGAGATCTCAAGCGAGTTGTTGTTCCCGCAAGCATATTGATGACACACGGCAGACTCTTCATGGAGAACTAGAGAATCAAGTGTCTGGATGACATATACTCTTTGGTACGTGGTACCCTTTTTGTGTTTCTCGGTTTCTTGCTCTCATTGATCATCTCAGTTCAGAGACGGCTCTCTCACAAGCCCAGCGAGGTCGATTCATCGAATTACCAAGCGGTGAAGGTATTGCATCACCTGGTATGGATTGGTGCCATCGACAACGACCGATCTCCAGGGCCAATGTTTGGATTTGTAGCTTTGTGAGTTTCTCATGGTCAACCCACCGTTCTTCGACAACCCGACAGGAATGTGCGCCCTACTGTGCCTTGCTGGAAGATAACGTTTACACACAAACATGGTGTGGCCCGTAGTGACATTAAACTTTCACACGTGCTGAGCCGTCCTCTTCGTTTTGGACTGCAGCATCGCGGTTTTCGTCGATGGTTCTGGAAGCAAATACGCAGAACACAGCACTCCAAGTTTGGGTATGAGTCGGTTATGATGCCGTTCATGCTGACCTATGGTCCTGCTGGACGATGGTAGACAAGTTGTCGATTGCACAGTGGCAAGCTGATCATTATTGTCTGCTGAGCCTTGCCCGCCAATGGGATGGCACTGACAACGAGGGATAGATTCTGCCCATTGATTGCCTACGTGCTCTAACAATGCGGAAACTCATTCAAACAACGCCTACTAGCATAACGCGGCGAACGATTTGGGTGGCCGTTCGTTTTCTGAACAATATTTTTGTGAAACGCTACTACATCAAACCCCGGGGCGCACAGGCTCAAGATCACAGGAATGCACCGCACAAGTGGACCGAGCAGTAGCGGAGGCGTCGCGACTCGCAGGGAAGGGACGCCGTTGTCGTGGACGTCGACTGCGTTGGCGACAGTGGGATCGGGAGAACACTAGGAGGAAAATAACTCTACACGTACACCTGTACCTATCCTGCTCGCTCCCCATTCACTTTCTACGTCTGACCCCATCCTCACAGGCAACTCAGTCGAAGCAACCCTTTTGCTATTCACATCGCCGCTACGGACTCGATGTATTTCACGCAACTGGACCCGACCCCCACTGATCCAAAATTCACCCTACACAAACCCGCGGAATGGTTTTTGATATCACGACAAGAGCAAATATGGTCCATCAAGACAATTCGGCCTTGTTCGTATACGATCGACGTTGCCAAGGTCTATCTGTCGTCGGGAGCCCGATGCGTCCTCTCATACCTTACCCTTGCGGTTCAAACATATGCCAACCACCTGAGCGCATCCGCCGCCCTAGCGCCCTTGTCACAATATTGCCACTGCGACCTCGAGCCGTGGAGAGAGTTCTCCATTGTTTGCCTCTTAACATGGGCCATGGCAACTTTTCGACTAGTTGACTTGGCGAGGCTGGCCACTGTGGTCCAAATGAACACCTCACTCGAACACATTCCATGCTCGATTATTCGAATGTACTTTTTACAGGCAAGTAGTACCATCGTCAATACTTGTCCATATCCGATTCCTCTTCTTCTAATCATCACATTGAGTCATCGTGAGTCGGACTTTGCGGGTAGACAGTGCATCAAGTAGCGCTTTCTCAGTGACAGCGATCCCTGAGACATCGGTATACATGCAATAAAGCTCCAACTCCTCCAGCGCTGGTACAAATGTGTGACCCAGAGTTGGATTGGTAATGTCTCCCCCCGAAGCCTCCACCGGCACGAGAGCGAGCAAAGAAGCCAGATCAGGCATGAGCCCATAACTCAATATCATGCGGTGTAATCCATGAAGATGGCCCAACATCTTCCTCCAAAAGTCGGGTGAGAATGGCGGATTAACGATATGAAGAGTTTGAACATGGGTCGAGGGAATAGAGCAACAGATGTCGCTCATAATCTGATCCCCGATCGTAATCGATTGCCCCATTCCAACAACGATAATGAGAGGAGCGCTGCAGTCCAGTGGTGGGTACGCCACCGACAGTTTAGGATCGCAATCATCAAGTTCCGATGCAATGATAGTAAAACTCGATCCACACTCATGGGAACCGATGGTCAATGAGCGAATTGTCGGACAGGATGATGACAGATCTTCGGATTGGCTGAATCTTTGTACAAGAAATGGATAAATTTGTGCATAATCATCAACGGGGGCGCTATTTTCTGATTCGGTTTTTAGCCTGACTTGTGCCTTCAATGGGATGTTTACGCAAGATAGCAATGCGACAACTGTCGAAAGTGGAGCGAGGACGAAAAGGCGAGCAAGGCACGGTAAACTGATTTTCAGGGAAACGCTGAATGCTCCACTGGAGAGAAAATCACGGGCGCTGGGAAGAGCACGATCGAGGTGTAATACTGTGAGGGCTTGCATACGACTCAGCGTGGGGAGAAACTCCACAAGATCCTGTTTGGATAGACGAGGAATACAGCACAGGAAGAGTGTTGTTACTCTGCTCAGATTGAGTGTTGAATGCCAGGGCAGCGGAGAAGCAGTGAGCTTCAGTGTACGGAGAGGTAGAGTATCCCCATTATTGATCATAAAAGTCTGTTCGCAACGGCGCCGAAATCTCCAAATAAAGATATCCAGGATCTGCAAACGGGGGGCATTCAAGGAGAACCCAGTTGGAAGAAGATCGCATGGGATGTGTAGACGGAGCTCTTGAATTCGTTCTGCTTGGTTCAGCACCCTCTCCACAAGACGCGGCAACCAGGATCCGTCCATCAGGGAGTCAATGTAGATGCATATCTTCAACGATGCTTGTTTTGACCTGGCCAGTAATTCTTCTGACCAACGTGGCGTTAGGGTGGAGTGGTATGTCCAAAGTGTTGGGCAGTTCAGAGCGACATTGCGCCAATGAGGGGCGCGAAGAGTGGGGCGGTCATTGCGCTTGTGATATTCGCGTGCGCCATGAATAAACACGTTGAAGAGAATTTCAGGTGGAAGGCGAAAAATAGGCAAAGATAAATTCTTTTGAGAACGGAGGTTGGACAGCAATAGCAGGCATTTATTGATCTCTTTGTCAATGCAGGGCGTTGTGGTCGCCATACGTATGCTCTTCTGACCGGAAATTTTGTAGGGGTCAGCGTTCGTAATTTGACATGACATTCAACGACTCACAGGACACAAACGAGCAAATATGTGGTAGTTATGAGATCAGAGCGACCTATCCCAGTGACCGACATCGTTCGTAGTCTAAACGCTGATAAGGAAAGCCATAAGCCCCTGTCAGCAATGGGAGTTAGTTTCCTTTTCCGTCCTGCTCCTCCCAGCCAACCAGCGCGTCGCCTTGTGGGCACCTCAAGGCTCAGGCAGCACTTTTCGAGAGCAACAGTGGTCTTAGAGCCCATTTTCGGTCCATATACACCCTTGGGCTTACGCGAATATTAAAGGCTGTGATTAGGCTGGCTGAGGAGCAACGGTAATATCTTCCAAGGGTCTATACACTGTTATGAATAAAACTTTCTGTTCTCGTTGGCGCCGAACAAATCTCTCCTGATCTCCGGCAACATCTATCAGAGTATGAGTGGGCAAGAACGTAGTTACAACATGGCTCCTTACCCTGTCTTCCAGCAATCTCAGACGTTCGTCCAAGGTATTGTCAATTGTTATTCGTTTGCTGCCATTTACAAGTATAATGCCTCCAGAGCTAGTTGGTAGTGTCGTTGATTTCAAGCATTATGTTAGGAGGAAACGGAAATATACCTGTCGTCGCTCAGTTTCCCTTCGAACTCGATAGCTACCTGACGGCCGCTGAGCTGGTTATAAGTCTCGGCTGCAGCTTCTCCGGCTTTCTGCGCCGACTCAAAGTCTTTTCCGCGCACGATTATCGTAACGTTGGGCTCCATCAATTGAAGTAATCCTTGGACGATCGCCCCTTGGAGGAATTGCGTGTACAGAGCTTCATCCTCGGCAAACGTCACGACCTGAAGACGCGCTGCTTCGAACAACTCTTGGACCTGCTCTTCCCTGCGATGCAGCAGTTTCAAACGCGACTTGTTCGTCAGATTGGACTGCGCGCTAGGCGTTCGATCGATCGAGGTTCCACGACAGAGATGAGAGACACGTACATCTTTTGCGCGACCTCGACGCCCTTGCGTTTCTTTTCGTACTGGGCATCGATCGCTTGTTGTTCTTGCTTGACGAGTTTGGCCTGGGGAGAGATGTAAGCGGACATCACGCTGGGGAGAGCGGCGCACCTTCTCGATGGCAAACTCTTCGTCCGCCTTGACCTTGATCTCGCGAGCCTTTTCCAAGGCCTCTTGCTTGATAAAGGCTACCTAGATACTGCTTTTTGAGTAACGTGTCATGGACGCATCGACGGACGAACCATCTTGTTCATCTCGTTCAGAACTTCATCGTCGTTGAGGGGTCTTGTCGCCATGGTGGTGTATATACGTGTGATGAAAGGGAATGGTGCGCTGGAGGGTGAATTCGTGTAGCCAAAGGGAGCGCCGTAACCCGTTGGTGGAACTGCCGTATCATATTGCCTTTGCCATACCCAGGGTTCCCACGTATTCGGTCAACGCAGATCGGTCCCTCTCGGCTCGCCCCAACCGATATGAAGGTCCAGGGATGCATTCAAAATGTTACACTATACTACAGCGTTTGATCAAACAAAAAAGGCTCCTTTCGTCAGCCTCATGAGATATTCATCACTGTCCCCCCGTTGGTCCTGAACCGTCCAATCACCTGGCCTGCATAGTTGACGACAACGTCTCTCTCCCTTCCAGCAACATCATCATCAACGATAAAAGTCGCGGAGGTGAGCTTTCCACCACTCCAGGCAAAATCGACGGTGATCCCGCCACGGATGCGCGCACCCCTGATAGAGCCAGTGTTCCAGTTGGCAGGCAGCGCTGGCAAGAGTGTCACCTGAAGGGGAATGTCGATACTAGCCACGTCGGGAGCTTGCAACAACCCGTTCTGTAAAAGGGATATATCAGTCTACAACATTTACTCTGTTGGCGTCTGACGGCGAACCAAAACTGCGGCGGGGTATCCAAAGTTGGCATCGATTTGGAAAACGCTGGATCCAGGGGAATAAATATCGAACAGGTTTGAGGCAAAATTCCTCGCGATAGTGTACTGTCACCAGATCGTCAGAAAACTGAGTTGAAAGCAGATAGAACACGGACGGTAAGCGCTTGGTAGTACTCAGCTTCGTTTCCGAGCTGGGCCCAACTCGCTGCTCTCCAGATCTTCTCCCACCCTGCGTCGCCATCTGCCCCAGTGCCGTTGCCTCTGTGAAGTAAGCTTATTTCAGCAGCCGCCAAAACCTGCTCTTTGGTATAATTCAGGAACGTTCCATCGACCCACAAGCCGCCTTGTGAGAGGGGATCATATGATGCGATAGCATAGCCAGGGTATAACTGGTATTTTTCTGAGTCGGTTGAACAAGAAGAGTGTAGCACACTCACTCCTATCAAATGACTCAGGTGGCGGTGGGTATCTGTCGGGGAATCCATATCGACCTTCCATTCTGAGAACGGTCCAAAGGATGAATCAAACATAATGGAAGATGGTTGGAACTATTGACCTTGCAATTGACCCCACGATCCAATGCGGAGACCTTTATCCATTCGAGTACGCTTAGATAGCACAGCTAAAGATTCGGGTTAGAACAAACAACCCATCCGGTGGGAAAACCCGAAAGCCCACAGTTTAAAAATTCAGTGTCTGTATCGCCAGCAGCCGCATATCCATTCTCAATAGCGTTGAAAAGTTGCCAGATTAGCTGCTGAGCATGGGCACATCCTGAATGATCGTCATTCAATATTGCGTGGGGTATTCATCTATATTGGAATGTACCAAATGTGATTGGAACTTGCTCGGGTGAGTTGCAAGGTGCCGTGACCAGAGTAGAATCGTTGAAGTGTAAATCTTCAATGAGCTTTTCAAGATGAAAACTTGCGACAGCCTGCAGGTGGTTCATCATGAGGTCGCATCGCGGAAATGACAAACATAATCACCTTCACAAGCGGCCATCCTTGAGATCTCCACCAGTGTACGTCGTTAGTGTAATCAAAGTGATCCCAAGCATGGATCATCTGACATTCATGGGTATTTTACCATAAACATTTGTGACTGATGACATACCATCCAAGCATTCGATTCTGCAACGAGTTTTGTGAACTGGGCATGTCAACCTGGCTCAGACAAACGAACAACATACCAGGGTAATTGGCCCATTGCGCTGAATTGCCAAAAAGCTTCATTCCGGTATGACCAAAAATCTGGAAAACGTGAGGACATCAGAATGCAGAGCAGATCACGCTAGCGTACATTCATCTGCAGTGGTGTCAGCGCATACCAACATATTGAGATGAAAACAGACCTCGTTATGAGTTACCCAACCAGAACTGATGTTGTATAGAACCCAAGCTGTATATGCTCCACGTGGCGCCCAGGTATCCTAGGTCGATTATATTACCATGTTCATTTTCTCATAGTCAGTAGCGCACCTCAAAGTAATTGAACAACGGAACGACAACATCCATGTTAGTCATTTCAGCGAACCAATAATTCATCTGGATATTAATGTTGGAGTCTATGAGTCACATTAGCATGCGGCCAGTAGAACATTCATAGATGTACTTACGGTAGTCTGTTTCATAGATTTATCGTCGTAAACATTGTCTGGCTCGTAGACAAGTAAGGACCACTCACCCGCAGACCAAGCGTCCGTGTACCCATCAGCCCACTTGCCTTGCAAGTTGGCCGGCAGAGCTCCTCTAGCGCTGCTAGTCAATAGATATCTCCCAAAATTGAATGTCAGCCATTCTAGGTATGTGTTTCCAACGTTCGTTTGGTATGACGCCACGATCTGGTCCGTAGGTCTGCTGAAGTCTGGTATCTGGCCAAGAGAAAGCGAAAATGGTCCCATAATCGACTGGTAGTCTGTAATATGTTCCGCGAGGATAGAGCTGTAATTAGCAGATTGAATATTTGCTGAGGCCAAAAGGCTGACAAGGACGTTGTGAGGGTCTGGGCCAAGAAAAGAGTAATTAAAGGCAGCATTTCCAGCTGCCATATTATAGTTGGTGTCGCCGACCCAAGTAATCCAGGCTTCGGAGGCACCATACACACTGAGTGTGGCGTTAGGAGGATTTGAGCCGGGAATCCCAGAACAGGCCATGGTACCGTCTGGCGCCACTACTTGAGCAAGTAGCTCGTAGAGCATCCCGGGGCTGTCCGCGTAGCCCCTGACACTAAGTGTCGAGTTATCGAGGCAAGTAACATTCGGCGTCGGGAGTCCGGTCTCAGCGCTGACAGCGAACGCGTAGGTGAGCGACGGCATTGGGTGGGTAGAGTTCACGTATTGCACGCAAGCACGGATAGGGTGTGAGCAGAACGTATCTCTGTTACCCGGATCAGTCCGGTTCGCTCCTCAAAATGGCTTTGCCGTACCGGTTAAAGGTCGCACCACCCTGTGACCATGTTGTTCTTGTAACCGCCTCATCAAGGTCCAACCACCTCGCATAATTGGTTACCGTGCCAGATGTGTTTAATGTTGCCAGTAGATAGCCTGCACCGGCATATGAACCTGCACCCGGCCACGACACAATATCAGAGTGGGTGAGTAGGCAGAAGTTGTGAAGATAAATATCGATGCCTACCATACGCGCCAGGATCAGTCATTATCTCTTCGATATCTTCGTGATACTGTTAGTCTCGATTGTGTACATACGTGGACAACTCATCGTACTGTCGATTGTGCCAGACGCGCTGGAAAAGATAGTTTGCCGAATGCTCTGCATATCTTGGGCAAGTTGTGCCTGTTGCGACGGCAGACTGTTACCACCATCGTACGACTGCAAGCCATCACAGGTATGAGTCCATTACTTGTGAACGCAAGACGGGCACGTACAGGATCTTGAAAGGGTCCCCCAGACCAGAGAGATTCAATGTTGAGCTGAGTTGACTCCTGTGATGTGCCACCGGGGAGCATCGCTGTGTAGCGTATGTTTGCACAGGTGAGGTTGACGGAAATGACTAGCACGTACCCGCCAGGTAGCCATTTCCGACAGGAAGGAACTCTTGCGCCCATGCTGATCCCGGAGCTGTGTACCAAAGAGCATTTCCAGAAGTGGGGAAGCCATGAGGGATAGAGAGAAAGAAATATGAGCATGTGTCAACGGCTACAAGACAGTGAAACCGTCTGAACAAGATCTGAATGGAGAAGGGTAACAAATCCGAGAGAAAATGGGCAATAAAGAGCAAGCATGCCCAAAGACGACCACCCACTGGCTCAATTAGCGAATCCATGGCTTGAAGAGTACGTGTAAGGAATGGATGATTGAATGAATGAATCCGTTAGGCGCTAGCAATGTCGATGGAATATAGGAATGAAGCTATACACATACTCCGGAGACGCACGAGAGCTTGTGGATGGTGATGGCTCCGAAGAGACCCGCGCTTTCTTCGGCGACCGCGAGGAACCGTCACGGTGCTGAGGAGAACAATAAGACACCGGACTAAGCCAAATACAGTGACTTTCGGGCGAGAGACGAGTATCACCATCACGTGTCACCATTGATCCGATTGATCGTCGTGAGAACATTCCTTCGCAGACTCTCCGGGACGACTACCAAGTCTACGTTGCTTGCCAGTCAGGTTTCTGGGGTCTGACAAAGGACAAGTTAACCGTTCTCAATATTTTCAGCAAAGACGTGATACCCGGTTGCGACATGGAACATCCACAGGCAGTCGAACCATTACAGTCTTTCTTGATGGACAAAAAGGAGAGCATGTACGTGCGCGGTGAAAATACGTTTGAAAGTTTAAGGTGCGTGAGGGCAACACGGAGGTGCAAATATGTTCCAAAATAGGCGAACCGGACCCACTTGTCGTTCTCTCCTCACCGGAGGTAGTAAGGGAATAGTTTGCCGACGTGCTGACAAGTTGTTACTTACAGACTCGAGCAACTCCAGTTCGCGATGCATCCCGCACGGGGCAGCGTGACATGGACAGATGATAAACGGACTCGATGATTCATTATAGAGCTACTAGTCTGGTGAACAACCTACCTATCCTGCTAAAGGGTTATTGGACCCATGGTTTTAACATACTCCATGAACTCGCCCCATAAACAAACCTTTTCTTGTCGTTTCAAGCACTCTGGTAAGTTGTGTAACTTCCAACAAGTGGGGTGACTCTCCTGACTTCCTGTATAGATATCACTGGTGTTATGCGAGATTTTACTTGACTAAGTTACAACTGTTCCATCTATCTCCGTTCTCGGACGTTTCAGACAAGGATACCTGTGAGCTTCCTCGGCGCTGAACTGGTTTCTTCCAATTCATACGGTTGGTTTGATGACACCAAAACCTGGACAGAAAGTATATGATTTCTTCAATGTACCAAGTGTTTCTAATTTCAGCAGAATCTTCGGCACCCTGCGTTTTCTATCCAAATGGCCGTGAAATACTTTACCTTGGATTTTGTCTTACTGATGGACGCCGCTTATAGTTGTTTGATGCCATTGCACTGTCGAATACCCGCGAAGGATGCATACGCTTCAACAGGCAATGTCTTTGGACAAGCGAGGGAAAGTGGCGCAGCGCGCCTTTCTTTCGCGCCACTCCCCGCACTCGTTGGCTCATCAAGTCGCCCTCCAGTTTTCATCCCGCCGATCGACTGCTGCCGTCGGACTACGTCCCCACCAATTGCGTCCCCAACTCGACTGTTGCCATGGCTCTGCCTCACCAGGTCAGACCGGTTGCTGCCGTCGGACGTCTACGTCCCCCGCAATCGCGTCCCCAACTCCCTTACCGCTGCCGTGGCTTTGCCCCACCAGGTCAGACCAACTGCTGCCGTCGGACTACGTCCCCACCAGTTGCGTCCCCAACCCGCATGATCGTTGGCTGAGGCTACGCCCCATCAATCATATTGTGTCGTCCTTCTCCTAGTCTTTGGGTCTGTAGCGTTCGCTGCATGCGTCGTAGTACGACTATTGAATTAGTATTGATCTGGGTACACAGCTCACCATTGGCCCAGGACAGTTTGTGGAGCCGGACAGCGCTTCGCGCTGCCACCCGTCCACTTCACTCCATCACTCCCATCCCCGTCCTCGTCTCCGCTCGTCATGGCACACGAGTGATGTCCAAAGATGTAGCCCCAGACTAATCAGCAGCTGCCGACTGCTTGCCGCGACGGAGCATGAAGCGGAGTGTCAATACTCTACTTTGTGCCCTCACGTGTCCGCTGTCCCAGCCGCTCCGGCTCACTGTCGTCAATGAGCACACAAGGCTCGTTGGGGGTACCTGCCTTACCCTCCGCCACGGCCGTCACAAGTAATCGTCCTGATCATGGATTGGTCGTAAGTCAACAAACACGCTGGGGCCAGGTGTACTAACTTATGACGATTACAGCTCGCAATGGCGTCTCTTCTTCGTTGCAAGAACGGTCCATCACGGATAAGTAGTAGTGAATGAGCGTTCAGACCAGAAACCGGTGTTCGACCATTCGAATTTCCAGGTGTTGTGAACAATGCCGTCCGATGACAGTTGGCGCACTGACACTGTCCAGCCTATCTCGAAACGCAGGCGGACCGCAAACAGGTGTCTGCAAAGTGTCAGGTGACAACGTACGTAGTCTGGATCGGAGAGATGTTGATGGATGAGGGCCGGAGAGCGTAGTGTCCATAGCATTGGCGCGACCTCGTCGTTGGGCCTTTCGGATGCATACGGCTCACGTAACTGGGACTTGGAGGACCCCACACGAGGGAACGAGAGATGCCGTGGTTTCCTCGTAATAATTGCATCGTCGTCGTCAGGACGTGGAATGACAGACAGAGCGACACTGTCCCGCATCTTGAAACGCAGGTGGATTGCAAATAGGCGTTTGCAAAGTGTCAGGTGACAACGTACATAGCCTAGAGAGTCGGAAATATCTTACCGGCATCGAGTCGATGGTGCACCAGGAGAGCGTACTAGCGTCGATAGCATCGGTGCTACCTCGTCCTTTAGCATTTCGGATTGGCATACAGGTCACGTAAATGGGACTTGGAAGGAGAGACGCAATCGGTTCCTTGTCATCATCGCATCATCGCGTGGAGGGGACTGAGTCTCTGACTCGTCTCGAGCGTTCTTTCCTTGAACGAATCAGGAAATTCCAAGTTCCGTCCCAGGCACACTTCTTTCGAATATTACGAGACTCGCCT
>JBBPRM010000369.1:0-19059 GCA_038092995.1 Xerocomus minutiporus | reverse complement strand
CAGGTCAGGTCCGGAGTAATACTACGGAAAACTGTGTAACTGCGTAGCGTAACTAGATGTGGTCTAGCGTAAGAATGAAATGGAGAAGAGTATAAAGGGATAGAGTGTCGGGTATACAAGTCCGATCACCCACGACTACGTCTTGGGCGAGAACGCTCCGGAGTTGGCGAGGAGTTGGTCCGGAGGTCTGGAGTTGGACTTGGCCAAAAGTCATGGATATGACAGCAGAGCACATCATGGATGACATCGATAGATGGTACATGTTATTACTCTACTTTCTGCTCTTTGTCACTGAATATTCTGTGATAGTATTGCTGCTGTAGCACCTTTTACTGGCCTCCATCGCTTCCCACAGGGCCAGGGATTCAAACAGTGGACTGGCAACGATTCCAAGGCACTGATGAAGGTTCATCCACCTCACTGATGGATTTTTTCATTCTTGATCACCACATCCATAAGGTTTACATTGCGGCAATAGAAGGCTATGTCCCGGATGACATCATATGCATATTCTGTGCATTCATAGAATTCTGTTACCTCGTCCGTCAGAATGTCATTACTGACTCTGTACTGAACAGTATCAGTGATGCAACCCAACACTTCTACCGTTACCAGGAGGTTTTCAAGAGGACCGGTGTCGCTTTGATAATTTCACTTCCCCGCCAGCATTCTATCAAGTACTACTCCAAGCTAATCTGGCTCTTTGGCACACCAGATGGACTCTGCTCGTCAATAACAGAGACTAAGCATATCACCGCAGTGAAGAAACCATACCACCGGTCGAACAAGCACAAAGCTCTGGGTCAGATACTTGTTACTAATCAGCAACTTGACAAGCTCTCAGCTGCACAGACCAACTTTGCCAATTGTGGCATGCTCAACGGAACATGCCTATCAAGTGCCCTGAAGTTAATATGTATGGTTTATTAAATCTAGGCTAGTTAACAGCTGATTTCTAACTAGTGTTTAAAGGTCCAGTCTGGTCTGGTCTTTTGACCTATTTTGACAAGACCAAGACCAGACTGGTCTTTTAGAAGTCAAAAAAACCAAAAAACCGGACCAAGACCAATGAAGACCGGTCTTTTTCGGTCTTTGTCGGTTCTATAACCGGTTATGACCGGTTAGGACTGATGTCCTGTGTTTTAGCTACAAATGGAGCCCCTGACCATGTAATTTGGTCGAATATTCATGAAGTTATGGCCATTTAACTATTACAGACTATATTTCTTGAAAATTGGTCTTGCACACTTCATGATCACACTTTGGTGCTTCAACATATAGGTACAGAATGTAGTACAGACCACTGGGAGTCTTCCATCCCTTGGTCAAGAGAATAGATCAAGGATGTACCAAGATATAAATAATCTGAGATAGTATATCATCTTGATCTATGTGTATTTCATCATTTTATAGTTAATCTATATGAAGCTTTCATGGTTCATAGTAGTGGGATACAATGTACTACATGAATAGGGCTATCTATCCACCATGAAAGCGAAATATTCGACTGGAATATGGCTGAGATATTAACATTTTGATATTTTAGAGGAGGAAATCTATATATGTATTATATCTGGGTGAATTAAAGTCAGAAAAATCAGGAAAAATCAGGGAAAATCAGGGGAAGTAGTGATAGATAGGGGGTGGCTGTACAGACCGGTTAGGACCAGTTATAACTGGTCTTTTACTTTTTCAAAAATCATAAGACCAGGACCAAGACCACTTAGGACTAGGACCACTTAGGACCAAATTTCCGGTCCTGAGTGGTCTTGGTCTGGTCCAAGACTGGTTTTCGAGTGGTCCTAGGACTGGATCTTTGAACACTATTTCTAACCACCGAAGCTCAAATGGCACCTACTACATCCACAGAGGATCCTGACACCATACAAGACATTCCAAATCAACCTTCTGCGAGTCTTGCAGCCAACAATGAAGATGGGGAAGCAGATCATAGCACAACAATACTTGCAACAAATGTTGAGCTACCACGACATCAACATACGTTATTGCACACCTATCCTTTGTGGCGTCGTTTTTACTTGCATGAATATACAGAATCTAAATGTGCGAGGACTGTGTGCACATTAGCCATAGAGCTCGCCATTCCTAACCCCACAATCCTCCTCCGACGCTTTCTATTCAAGCACCTGAACCCCTAGGCTCCAACGCCAATGCTCTGTCTTGCCAACAAGGCTTACTGTACACCATTTCTATGATGCCATAGGCTCTGCTCACGTCTCCTGCAGTGCTTCCTCATCCTCATCTCCATCTCCCACTCCATTCCTTGTCCAGTGTGTGGATCTCTACCACAATGGATATGACAATGGCAAATCCTCACTTGGACGACTTCGACAACAGGAACCGACTTATGTCTAACTGGGAAGACACCAATTCCAACTACTGCTCCAAGTCGTATGCACTCTCCAGGAACATGCACCAAAGTGCGGACATGAAGGACTAGTGGCGATTCAGCGAAGGAGGCACTGGCTGGTGAGATCACGGAGAATGAGTCAATAGAGGTCATCAAGGAAACACTGGCGTGATCCACACAATATTATGGCCGTCCCAGACTTCGAGCTTCCTTGCTATGATGGGCCAGTATCTGTGTTTAATTCTGTATCATTCCAATTTTATGTGCCTAGCGATCTATGTGGGCCTGGCGGAATGCACAAGGAATACATCTAATCCTGTCCAATGTAGAGGTGTGAGGGCCCACGCTATGACTGTGTATTCATTGGGACAGATCCAGATGCAGATGGGATGTGTAGGTATGAAATTGCCTGTGTTTTTTGTTTTTTCTCCTTCGTCTATAAGGGCATCACTTATCCTTGTACAACCGTACACTGGTTCGATAAAGATGGTGAGGGGCCTGATGAGCTCACTAGAATGTGGATCATTCACCTGGGCACTCTTCCCGATCATACACCCAACTATGTGATCATCCACATCGACTCAATATACCGTGCAGCACATCTAATACCCATCTACGGCACTGACCCTATCCCACTCGAAATAAAGCCACATCATTCATATGACACATTCAAATCCTTCCACATCAATAAGTATACAGATCACCACTCTTTCAAGATTGCATCTTAGCCGCCACTGGGTGTTGCTGTGCTGGGTCCTCACCTGGTGGATACTCTCCCCTTTTCTCAAGTGGTTCGGCCAACTGAAGTGTGGTGATGTCTGTCAGGCATGGAGGGAGAAGCTCACCTTGAATATCATCATCTGGTTCATCTGTGTTTGTGTGGTATTTGTTATCGCAATTCTCAGGCTCGTCATCTGTCCGACAGAGCATGTCTTCAGTACATCGGAGCTTGCATCACATTCATACACCAGCAGTCCTAACAATGTCTACACTGCAATTTGTGGTGAGGTATTCGACCTCACCGAAGTAGTGGCCTATCCCAATACACCCAGCCCATTTACCAACTCAACTCCAAGCTCAACATCTACATCAGCAAAACCCTTTTTTCATCTGTGAGTTCTGTCCAGACCTGTCAATACCTGTCACCAACCTGTGGAGACCTGTCCAGGCCTGTCCAGGTGTGTACAGCAGGGGACCTTAAGTAAACTTCAAATACACAAGGTACCCTGTTGGACAGACCTGGACAGACCTAGACAGGTCTCCACAGGTTGGTGACAGGTATTGACAGGTATTGACAGGTCTGGACAGAGCTCACAGATGAAAAAAAGGTTTTGCTGATGTACTTCTGGGTGATCACCAATGACTCGCATGGTACTTCTGGAGCATGACCATCATGCATTGGAAGAACCTACTAGTATCCCGATAACTTTCATACGCCCAGCCCATTCACCAACTTGACTCCAAGCTCGATGTCTTCTTGTGTTGGTTACATTAGTTACACTCCCTAAGAAATATCTAGCTTAGCGAATTTGGGCGATCTCTCAACATCCTCGACAGATTATATCAGTTATGCCCCTGCATTGCAAGCACCAAGCGGCGAATAGGCTCTCAGTGGCGTGGACACCCAGCACATGAGATGCATCTTTGGCTCACACTATAATCCCATCACGACAGAAAGCATTGTAGTACTTAGATATCTTTTTCTACTTTTTCTGCTTATCCAATTGTGGCCTGAGAAAGTCCTGGACACGCTGGAGCAAAAATGTCTTAATTGTGCCTTGGTAGTCACTTTTTCTAATTTGGTCACTTGGGGCACTTCTGCTCGGTGGGCCAAGTGCTCCAAGTTTGGATAAGGTCGTGAACAATTTGCTGATGTACACTCCCCCTTGCACTCAGCATGCACATCATCGTTTTGGAGTTTCAGGGACCTGTCAGGTGGTTTGGGAGGTGCCAGGAGGTGTGGTGGTACATCAGGTACATGGTCGTTGTCATCTGAGGTGCACTGATCGATTTCAGTAGCATTCATCGATGATGGCTTGCACTTCAAGAGAGCACTCCGCCTTCCCAACTTGCTCGATGTGTTACGCGTGTCCTGGCCATGCTCCCCCTCAAGCTCAACACTTGGGGGTTCATCCTTAACACCCTTGCCATTGCCTGCACATCTTCGTGCAGTGGGTTGGGCACCTGTGTGGCTTCCTCTGTGCATTTGACTGTGTCGACCTCAGCCTCACCCATCCCTGCACGTTTGACTTCGTCATCGTCTGGTGGCCTGTGGGGTTCGATGGGTGTGTTCAGCAGGTGTTTTACATCTGCCTGTTTGCCCTCGTCGATTGCTGCTGGTGTGCTGGTGACATTGGTGTTGTTGTGCAAGTGGCTGTGCGATGCATGTTGTGTGCTCATGCTTGCTTGGTTCCATGTGCATTCCTCTGTATGGTGCTGTGGTTGAGCTACACTCGCTGTGCTCTCCTTGTCATTGGGCTTTGTGCTCATGTGGTCAACCTCCAAGTCGCTGCTTTCCTGGCTGTCCACTGCAACAGGTTCGCTGGTGGGGGTTTCATCTGCGGCCTTGTTGTCCAGACCCTCTTCACCTGTCACGCTATCCCTTGTGTCCTTTGCCATTTCGTTGACATCGTCTCTGCCCTCTTTGTATGCCATTTCAGCAGTGGCAACCACTTCCCCAGCTCGGTGCCCAGCTCGTTCATCAAGTGGCATGTCTGGTGGGTCTGGTGAGCTGTCTGCTGGCATTGTGGGCCTAGCGTGCTCTGCATTTGGGTTCATGGCATCAGCGGTCTTTTCAACGACCTGCTGGTGTGCCATTTTGGCATTGTGGGGCTTGTCCGTGGCTGTGTGGTGGACATCCATGGCCATGCTTTCGCTATCCATGCTGCTTGCTCAAGTTGTGAGGCTTATGCAGGCTCCACTAGCCTTCTGGACTTCCTTTCAGAGTTCTTCAATCATTTGTGACTGCCAGCGCATGAGGCAACACTGTCCATTGGGGTCGTTTGGTTGTTTGTTGGATTTCACGAGGGTTAGTACTGTAGCGTACTCGGATTCCAATAATGCGCATTGAGCTTCCCGTGCTGCCTGACTGAGCATCTGGCGGTAGTCCGACCAGTCATGTCCATTAAGACTCAAAACTTGAATTTTCATGCCATCTTCGAGTTCCACTTTGTAGGAAGGCATTTCGAGTCTTGGTGAGTGTTCTACTGAGTGCAGGCGGAGCTTGTAACCTGTTGAATACTCTAGTAGTCACCAAAGTAAACTAAGGTAAGGAATGTCCAATGTAGGTAGTAGCTTAGTAAGCAAAAATACGTAGGTAATCAATAGTTCCAACATTCTCTGTCCTAGCAAGAAAACTATCACCACTGAAGGAATCACCAAGCTTTTCTTTCACAAAGTCTACCTTAGATTCAGGCTCTACAACAAAATCATCTCTGATTGTGGCCCACAATTTGCATCCACCTTTGCAAAAGAGCTCAGAAAGCTCTTAAACTAAGGTAGAGGACATGCAGATTCAATGAATGTCACATGCAAAAGAGTGACAAAGAGTGACAGACACGAATCTTGGATTAGGTGGTCAATGAAATTTATTGGGGACAAATGCCATTGCAGATAGACATAGTATGTAGTAATAAAATTTTGTGCATTCTTACTTGTTAAATGTCAGCTCTAGCTAAATAACTAATCTTCGTTTTTGTATGCTTGGGCAGTAAGACTAGGCAAGTTGCTATGAATTGAAACCCAGCTACGGCATCGTGTGTTTGGTGCATCGGCATAGTGAGGTACAGATCAGTACTCAAGCACTCACCATTGGCAATCCATGGGCAATCGGAAACATCAGGAAAAGATATGGGTGTTGAACCTTGCATCCTGGCGAGCCTCCAAGAGGCCAAAGTCTGACTCTAGTATGGGGGTAAGTCTGATAGTCTTGAAAGGGTACTATGTGCTAATTCAACCCCACAGCGAGCAAGCGACTCAGAGCCAATATGCCCAACCCCCAAGCTGTCCGAGGTACTAGTAGTATCCCAGACCCAAAGCTTGGAGTGTCATGATGATCCAACACAAAGTCCACGTTGGGCAATGCAGACAGCAGCCATCACTGATGACTCATTGGAGCCAATGGCACTACTGCCGTCCCTGCCAGTGACAATCAACCAGAAGCATTGTGTTGTGGTAGAGGAGATGGTAACTGATGAAGATATGGAGGAAATTGTAGGGATTCACTGGAGAAACCTGCAGCACTGGCAGTCACGCTCAGGCTTTATAATTGACGATGTTGGCATGTTTCTGGACCTACTCATATTCAAGAATCCGGACCCACTTGCACTGAATGAGGGGCTCCTTTATGGTGATGGTGATGCTAGTGATTATGAAATGGATGTTGAGACGGACAAAGAAGATAGCAACAAAGAAGATAGAAACACAGATGTTGAGCCTGTGCTAGCTGCTCAAACTGAGCCAACAGTATAGCCAGTCCCCAGACCAGCTGAATCATGTCCTATACAAGTGATTGGAGCAGATGTGAGAGTTTTTATGGCTGTACACTGACATGTCCATCAATGGCACAACCTGACAAGCTAATCCTGTCAGAGGTCACTGGACTTGAGCAGCAGATCAAGCAGTGCGGAATGCAGGGAAAACACATGGAATCTACCTCTCCCACAAGTTGCGAAGCTGGTCTAAGGCCTATATCAATGACTGGACGGCCCTTCCTCAGCGTGTCAAGTCCAAGACCTACTCTCGTATCGATGATGAATCACTTGCAGCGGACTTGAAGCTACATTTGCAGAGCATTGACAAGTATGTTTGTGCATAAGACATTGTTGAATACCTTACTATTCCTGACAATCAGACACACCATGGTTTCAAGAAATTAATTGTGCTTCGGACCACACAATGTTGGATGAAAACACTTGGTTATTGCTGGAAAAAAGAGCCAACAGGACAATATGCTGATGGACATGAGAGGGAGGACATTGTTCGTTATTGTCAGAATATCTTCTGACCTGCTTGGAAAAAATATCTACCATGAATGCAAAGCTGGAGGCAAGATGATCTGAGCCAGAAGGATAGTATGGACCTGGATACTCCAACATCAATCCTGGATTGACAGGTTATGGCTTGGTTCCATGATGAATCCACATTTTATGCAAATGATCACAGAAAAACACGATGGGTCTATTCCTCAGAGCATGTTGTACCACAGCCAAAAGGGGAAGGAGCTTCATTAATGGTCATTGACTTCATTTCTGCTGACTATGGCTGGTTGCACTCCCCCAATGGAACTTAAACTGCAAGAATCCTGTCAAAGCTGGCAAATCACGCGATGGCTACTTTACAAATCAAGACATTTTTGATCATGCCAGGAAAGCAATGGACATTTTAGAAAAATATTATCCTGACAAAGATCACATTTTGATTTTTGACAATGTGACGATGCATGTTAAGCAAGTAGATTGCACTTTCTGCTTGTAAAATGTCAAAAAAATCCTCTGCGACATAAGGGATTTCCAGAACAGTCAAGGATGGTGAAGGACAGATAGTAATGGGACTGGGTAATAAACTAGCAGTGGAGAAAATTTGAATGGTAGATGCAAGGCTTCCCAATGGTCAACCTGTCAAAATCTCTGACATTTCCAAGGTCACCCGGGTACTCCTATCAAACTCCGGAGATGTCTACTGATCACCTAGTGGTCAGTCACATCTCAGTCACGCGGACTCATGTCCAGACCTTTATGTTTCTGGACTTCCACACCTCTGGACTTCCAGGTTTCTGGATCTCCGGACTTGAACCAAATGTGTGCTTCCAAAGCTTCTCGCTTTGTTTGACCTTGGGTATCATTGGAGTTATGTGCATATCCTTTTTCCCATAGTATAAAAGTTCTTTTCTCCATTCCCACACTTCCCTCAGTCGTTTTTAGTGTTTAAAAGTCCAGTCCGCAACTGGTCAAAAGACTAGCAACTGGACTGGACTGGACTGGTTCAGCAACTAGACTGCAGTTGCAGTTGCGTCCAGTTGCCAACCAGTCTAGTTGCAGTTGCCTCTGTTTGGGCGAAATAAAAGACTGGTTAGGACCAGTTGCAACTGGTTGCAACCGGTGTACAGCCACATTACCTACTTCCCATAATTTACTCTGATTTCCTGGCATTTATTTCGATTTTATTAGACTATATTTCAGTTTGATGTATTTGTATGCTCTATACATGACATATAGTTTTAAATAAATCATATCTACCCTTCCTGTGGTCTGAATTACATGACCAGGGGACGGTTAGAAATCCATCTATAGTTGGAAGCACGGTTTCCATGGGCTAGGGGCCAAAAGCCCAGGTCTCAAAAAACCGGTTACAACTGGTTACAACTGATACAGCAACTGACAGCAACTGGTTGCCACCTGTCCAGTTGCCAGTTGCCTAAAATTTTGGCAAAAGACTGGACTGGACTGGACTTTTAAACACTAGTCATTCTTGTACCTTCCTGGGCAGCAGCTGAGGTGAGTGTCCATTCTTCCCATTCTTATTTTACTTTATATCTAACCCATGTATAGTAGGCTCTTCTGCCTTTTCAACTTAGTTTTGACACAACCACAGCCTCTCTACTTCCTGATTGACCATGAGAAAGCTGGATGGTTTAAAAGAATGGCAAAAATCCTTGTCAAGCATAGGCAAGAGCAGGGGTATGGGTAACCCTTGAGAATTAGGGTAAGGGTATGTGGAGGGTAAGGGTAGGGGTCTGCATTGTCAGATTCTTGTACCCTCCAAGGGTACT
This sequence comes from Xerocomus minutiporus, assembly GCA_038092995.1. Classification (NCBI taxonomy): domain Eukaryota; kingdom Fungi; phylum Basidiomycota; class Agaricomycetes; order Boletales; family Boletaceae; genus Xerocomus; species Xerocomus minutiporus. The sequence continues at coordinate 9,919 of JBBPRM010000369.1, read as the reverse complement.
CAGGGGTATATAGTTTACTAGGGTATGATAATTTCTGAAAAGTCATCTCTTGAAAGTTGAATTAAAATTGAATTAAAATGGGCAATAATCAATATTAGAACCCATATTGGTATATTTATAGCAAAACCCCTGGGTAAACCCTTCAAGGGTATGGGTAAGGGTATCATTGTCTGTACATCAGCAAAACCCAATGTAGCTGTACAGTACTATATAGGCCTGCACACTACTCTACATATCTTACAGTGTCACAGAAAGGTCCCCCTCTGTGGAGTGTGGCCACAGAGAATACAGTGCTGTACAGATTGGATAATCTGTGTGGTATCCATACAGATTATTTAATCCTGTGGCAGTGCTGAAAACTCGCACTACTGTAAGGGATCACAACCTACTGCATTGCCCAGGCTTCTCCTGGGCAATAAGTGTTGGGAAAAGGCTTTGGCTGTTTGTACTGCCTGTCACATGTCTGTCACAGTCTTACAGGAACTACAGACACCCAACTTTTCCCATCTCGTCCACAAGCTGCCAAGCCACAGCATATTCACAGAGGAAACAGATGAGACAGTAAGGCACAGTCATTGTTCAGGCAGTACAGTATCATACAGGAGGGACCTCGTGCACAATCATACATAAAAAAGATTCGCCATACATAATACACAGTGTGGTACCAGGTGGTGTGTGTGCAGACGGATGCAAGTGGGTGCACGTACGAACATGAGGGCGGCGAACCGTTGGGCTGAATGCATTAGTGCGTCGAATATGAACGGGTACACATGATGAGCGCAAGGGCACATGAACCGTTTGGCACGCGTTCAATGCGTGTGTCGAATGGGCCTGGAATGGGTCGATACGCGACGGGTGAGTAAAGGTCAAATGCAATAAGTAACAGGAATGTGCAAACCTTCGAAATGTGGCTGAGGAAACCGGGGTGCAAACGGCCGGTCAGGCGGCGCGCATCCAGACACTGGGAGGACGCGAGTGGGTGCGCATACGAACACAAGGGCGGCAAACCGTTGGGTACGCATTGAATGTGTGTGTGCGTCGAATGCGAGTGGGTGCGCATATGATGGGCGAGAACTGTTGGACACGCGTTGAATGCGTGTGTATTGGATGGGCCTGGAATGAGTCAGTAGGCGACGGGTGAGCGAAGGTCAAAGGCAATAAGTGACAAGAATGGCTGAGAGAACCAGGGTGCTCACAAACGGGTCGGGTGGCGCATGTGTTGACTGTGAATGGATGCGAGTGGGTGCGCATACGAACGCGAGGGCGCGCGAACCATTGGGTGATATCTTGCCAATGAATGGGCCATATGCGATACTGGTATTTGGCATTCAATGTTCATGAACCACGACTCATCGGAATATGAGTGAATAATTTGAGGGGAGATGGTGGTGAAAGGCATCGCTCAGGCCCTTGAGGGTGCCACGGGAGAGGCAGTACAAAGGCTAGAGGAGCAGAGGGGTGTTTCGTCACGGACAGCAGGGGTTGTTGTGCGTGCAGGTCTGACAGGTCTGGAGCTGGGAGAGAAGACACTCGGGAACAGATTTGGAACATACCTAACGACATAACATCAAGGAAAGGAATCAACTAAACATCAAGGCAGGGGGAAATGAAAACTGGAGATGGATAGAAAAGGTACCATGTGGCGTCAACATCCAATGCCGTCAAGAACCTGATCAAAGCATAACGCATATATAGAAGCCGTAGGTGAGCGAACACTTCCTTTAGCAGGATACGACTTACAAGAGCGACTCCACTTAATCATGTTGTCACAAAATGTTCCCAATCAGATGCTGATACAGGATCAGATCTAGATCACTCACCTCCCTAAGGAGTAGACGAGAAAAATCTGATCTTGATTTTTTTCTCGCGCAGTTCATCAGCAAGCTTGATCACAGCGCTCCAGGTGCCTGGTCCAACGGACTTATGAGATCATCAATAAGATGAATCTTGCCAGCCTGATCAATGGTGACTTGGTTGCGGGGGCCGATGCTCAGACGGGGGTTGTTGTTGGGACCATAGCACATGAGAAATTTGTGAGCGGTGGAATCAGCTTGCTCATTGAGGGTGCGTGGGATAGGTAATCCAGTATTGATGCCTGCTTGGAGATTGTTCTGGTCTAGGAGAGGGGAGGGATTGACATAGACAGTAGGGGTCTCTGCTCCAGAAGGAACATAGGAATTAGTAGCAGAAGAGATACGGTGCTTGATGTTGGGGCTAGTGAAGGAGTCAGTGTGGAACTTGAAGATGATGGGAACAATGTTGAGCTCAAGCCAGCCTGGTGCAAATATTAGGGGCTGATCAAAGGGATGAATAATGCGATCAAGGGATGAGAGATGGGACAGGTACCTCTTTGAGGAGACTAAGGGTAACACTGGCACCGAGGGACTTGGCGAGGTGTTCGTAGCAAAAGCACTACGCATATGTTGAGAAATGAAGGGGGACACAAGCGATGGAGTAGAAGGGGACATGAGGGAGAACAACAAGCGGGTGGGCGCACGCATGCACAGGTGGGGCTGGGGTACGCGAGTGGGAGTGGTGAGTAGAGATAACCTTGCAAACGGCAGCCACTCACTATGAAGTGGGCGCACGCACTATGAAGTGGGCGTAATCGCAAACTGGTGGGCTGCAGGAGGGTGGGTGACAAGTGGACGATAACATGAATGGTGCCCACATACTCTGTGTAAGCACCATAGTACACTGTGCATGAGGGTGCGACCGGGTGGCCGCTTAAACGAGTCAGAAGGGCCAACTTCTTATTGGCGCATGGACAGACCTGCTAGTCGTGTTTGAATGGATCGGGTAGATACGACAGAGTGGGGACAAATTTCCCATTCCTTTTCACCTTTTCATGTCGCTGGTTGCATAGTAGAGATATTGGCGCAGCGTCTGGTGTGCAGTTGTCTGGCACTGTCAACATGAAAGGCTTCCTCGGGCTCTCTTCGTTTCCTTGGTAGCTTGTGGTTGTTTCTGCTTGTTGGAGCGTATTAATCAAATAGCTAACAAGGCATGGGACTGCCCTACCCTTGTCAGTGTCTGCATCTTGAGTGAATAGGGAAGACTCTTGAACGCTTACATAACCAAACGGTAACTGAATGTATTGCGACGGGTCCATGAAAACGAGCACCACTATCAGGATAACCTAGTATCTACGACTCTGAATCCCATTCCGAGTCCGCGCAATCCACACCGAATTCACCCATGATCTCATCATCTACGACAACAGTGGCCGAATAACCGATCCTAGTTAATGACGAAGTTAGAAATAAGTTATGGTTCTTAAAAATGAAAATTACATTCCATCCAAGCCCCAATTTGCAAGCATTCAGTTGAAGCGGCGGGCCTTCAAAGATTGAGTGGAAAGCTTCTCAATATTCTGCAAGAATCTATTGTATGATACCTTGAGATCCTTTGCATACAACTTCGCGTTCTTGTCCATGCCCTCGTTCCGATATCCATTGAGCAAAAAATGGACCTATTGATCAGATCAGCAGAAGTTCAGAGCCAAATGAGCATTAGAAAATACCATTGCAGCTACCAATGTGAGAGCCTTCTTGGGTACAGTGGCCTGAAACTCTGAAAATATGCAGAGAGCCTTTGGAGTGTGGCCGTAAAAAACACTAAGGCAGATCTGGCGGAGGACAGGGTGGCCGAAGTGAGCTTTCCTTCCCTGAAACGTACGTGAGTCGTGCATGAGGGATAGTCGATAGAACCCAAGGCCACCATGTCCTCTTTCTTGTCCTCGAATCCTAGATTGTATTATTAGAATGAAGAAAGAACAGAATAGTAATAATAAAATACCTGCTTCAACTGGTGATTGGTTTTCTTCCCAGTGAGCAATAACACCAAGCAAAACCTCATAGCATTCACCTTCTGGGGCGGAGGAGACATGTCTTTCTGGAAGGAAAGGGTGGTTACGGAATAAAGAACGATGCATCTCTGCTTTCACAGTTTCCAAGAGGCAAGTCCACAGCGGAGGGTAGAAGCTTATGTGGCAGGCTTTCGATTCGATCGTCGACTTCAGGTTCTTGGAGTACCGGCCACGATGCTTTTGCTCGATGGTGGAATGCTGCTGACCTGTTGATGTAGTGGTGGATTGATCCATATCCCTTGAGGGAGGTACATCTGCGCGGGCAGGTTGGGCGACGGGAACTTCGCGGTCCACCTGAGGAACACCGGCTATGCTCTGAAGACGTACTGGATCTGGGAGCCTGGTTTGATGATTTATCATGCGATGGTGAGCAAGCACATTATAGTCAGTATTAGCCTGTGATTTGATTAGTTCAATGTTCAATCGACAGCATATCAACTTACATGCTCATCTCCACGGTGTGCGACCTCAGTTCCATGGCCACCATTTGAACTTTAATACTAATTAGAATCGGCACAAATGGTATAGATAAAATGAAACTTACTGCTGACGCCACCCCAGACTTGAGGCTCGCTGGCCAGTGGGAGCTTGGTTGGAACCGAGTCTAACCGGTGAAGATTGATTAGAATCAGCACAAATGGTATAAATAAAATGAACTTGCTGCTGATGCCGCCCCGGACTTGGGGCTCGTTGGCCAGTGGAAACTTGGTTGGAACTGAGTCTAACCAAAGATTGATTAGAATTGGCACAACTGGTATGAATAAAATGAAACATACCGCTGACGCCGCCCCGGACTTGAGGCTCTTTGGCCAGTGGAAGCTTGGTTAGAACCAATTCTAATTGAAGATTGAGTCGACTCCAGATGCGATGGCTGGGACCGTTGCGGTTGGCCTTGCTGAGAAATGGGACCACATTGTTGTGAATGAGGCCGTAGCAAGCCCTCATCGTCCTCATCCTTGTCAGTAGGTTGACCGTCATTTGCTATGTTCTGATCGTCGTCCTCTCTGTTTAGATCAGTACGTGGCATATCATGTCAGTCTTGTGTATCTAAATCGCGAGCCATTTGTTCATCTTGAAAATCGATAGATTAGAAAGAAAGAAAAAAGAGAAAAACATTAATAACATACTATCAAAATTGAGTAAGCCGTCTTCATCATTCATTCCACATCTCTCGTTGTCTGAGTGACGTTCGCGCAACAAAGAATCCCTGTTGTCAATGTCCATCTGAGTCTCTGCATCATCCGACAGGATTGGCGATAATGGGCTTGCAGCTCGCCATTGCAAGGTCGATAGACGCCTTGGAGGCTATATGTGTATTGTAGCCCGCGAGTTCAGGTGATTAAAATACTGACGTACCTCGGAGCTCAGTTCAGTAGCCCTTGGGGCGCCACATTTATTGGCAGGCCGTGTTGCATTGTGGGAGTGCCGGTCATGCTGATACTCTTCTAGTGTTTGTTGACCAACAAATAACTGATCCAGTGGACCGACGGGTTGTAGCCCACTGAAGCAACCACGAGGGGCTGACACCTCAATCACTTGTTGCACATCTGAGTCGAACGGATCTAGTTGAACGGTTGAAACATCTTGTGCGGAAGTTCATCAGCGTTATTAGTTGCTTCATGATATAAGAACTGACCTTTTCCCCCCCCCACCTGCTTCTTCTTTCGAGGACGGCGCGGAGTTGGAGCCATCTGGTTGACCGGTTCCTCCGAAAGATGTTCTTGCCCAGCAGATCATTGCTGATTGAGTGCTAATGCAGTTTTTTCAAGCTGCAAGACGTATCCACCCTTGCCCGTGGTCGAACGAACCGGACGAGATTCCCGGGTAGTGGATGCCCCTTGCTTGCTACTAGGACCGCTGAGGTCTTTGGAACAGCGAGCTGACACCATGCCAGTGAGAAATGGGTGGGGGTATAGGATGGAAGGTGAGAGACCTTGAGGAGGAAAGAGGAAGTCCCCGGCTCTTTATAGCACTAAAAAAAAGCAGCGTGTGTCATTTGACGGAGCAAACACCACTTACGCTTTCTTGACTCATCATCTATAGGTCATTAATGTCAATGTTCGCTGGATCGCAAGCATTACATCAGCTACAGGCCTGACAACATATACACTTGAATACATAGGACACAATTCATTGTGGGATTTAGTGCTGTGCTATTCAATCGCTTCCAACACCAGTTACACAAGTTATTCGCGGCCATTCCCTGCTTTATTGTGTTGGATCAAACCGATTTTACGCTCAAGTAGGTTGCGGGGGTCTTGCTTCATACCATACTCAAGGCACAATCCCCAGCCGGGCGCATTCATCGTGGGATTTAGTACTAGTATGCTATTCAATCGCTTCCACCACCGGTCACACAAGTCTTTCATGGCCATGAACCATAGCGACATCGTATTCCCCTGCCAGATCGCTCGTTTTCTAAGGTACGCCCTCTCTGCGTTTCATTCAGCCTTTTTCCACTCTCCAGGAGCTGAAATCACAACCACGAAGTCACTCAGACGGCTGGAACGTACATATTTCAATCGCCGTGTATGTGCCTATTGGATGGCGAAGTCAAAACCTGGGCCCTGGCGTATCTGGAGCTGGGCAGCCAAGTTCAAGAAATGTTTGTTGATTTTGATGAATACCAGTGCGTTTGATTCTGACATCGATCGAGCGTCTCTTATACTGCTTTGTAGCTCCCAACTGCCGCGACCCTTTGCTAGCCTTACTACAAGTCCTGTAACGATCATGTGGCAGTGCTAATGGTATTATATTGTCTAGTCGCTAGGTGTTTGACATGTTCTGTAGCATTTTGTACAGGTTGTAACTACTGTAGCTACCCATGGACTCCTCGATGACCGAGAGACTAGACAGAATCAATCTCAGAGATGGTGGTGTTGTCAACATGGAATGTAATGAAAGTGTCCAAGATGTTTACTCAACACATGACTCACTTGCCCGTGAGCGCCTCGATTATGATATGATATATTGGCACCTACCATCTTAACATCATCACATCACAACCATCTGGTTGCCTCTAGCAAAGTGTAAAGAAATAGTGGCAGAAATCCAAAACCTACTCGAATGCAGGGAGAGTTTGGTAATGTGGGTTTATTGCGGGGTCTAAATATCAAGGCTAACTTATACTTCCGTCGTACTAGATGTACGAACAGATAACCTCTCGGGAGCACACCTTCCTCGAAGAAGAGATAAAGGATATAGAAAATCTTGCACGGTAAGCCTTTCGTTCAACCAAACGAGCAGTGCCCAACTCACCTATTGACAGGCCAACGTACTTTCATGATCTTCAGAAGTTTATTGTAACAATGCCGCATGGACTTCACGAAGCGTTCATCGCGCCTTTTGTTTATGGTCTGGAACAGGAAATCAGAGCCATCCCGACTTCGTGCAAGCCTCACCAGATACTTGTCGAGGTCCAATGCAACACCTCCATGCCTGGGATCAAGGTTACATCTGTCCCTGATCTTTGCGTACTGGTCACTTCCAAGTGATCTGCTCCGCATCTCGTTACTCCTTGCGAGTACATCTTTGTGGAGATAGTGTTTACACAGTCCAAATCGAGTGTTATGCAAAAACTGAAGGCGTACATCGATTCTCACCCACATGCACTCGCTATCATCAAGATCAGAGTAAAAGAATGCACATGGTCCTCTCTGTCGGATTCATCGTTCCTCGCAAGTAAATACATTGGTGCCAATATTCTCAGCCGGGAAGATTGGAGTCCTGAGTTGTCAGACACCAATCCGTTCAAGGTCGTTCATGACGGGTTTACTTGGGTTGATGTTATGGGCGTTCATATTGACATCTGGGTGCGTGAAGGGGATGCACCCCTCGACCTGGAAGTCAAGACTCTTGGTCACTCTGGGACCTCATACGCACACGGGATATGTGTTAGTTTTCAGCGGACTTCCCGAACTAAAACAGCAAGGCTATATTTTTACACAGACTCTTCTCCCACATCAATCCACCGCCGCCTTGGACGTTCTATTCAACAAGACGATGAAGGGCCTGCGAGACATCATTTTGAAGTATGCCGAGGAAACTTTGATGCACGCAAAGCTGGGTGGTCTTAGCGAAGAAGAGGGACGAAGTTGGATTGAAGATATTCGCGGTTGGGTGCCAAAAGCATCACCTATTGATTGGGAAGACATCATCAATCGACTTGAGGGTGGTGCACGCAGCACTGCCCATTCCCACTATAGGACCTGGTATGCTCCTTTATCCAAGCGACCCGCTTCTGAACTTTCGTCAGATGACGATCAGGGATCCGCTAACAGATCAGCCCCTGTCAAGCGAGTCAATCTCGGCGTTGAGTGAGAATACCTAATGTTCCCTTAGTATTTTGTCGCAATCTCAGTCTGACTCATGCACGCCATCGATTTTCCTGTACTATGTAGACTTCCTGCCTTGCAATATGATTGTTTGTGTACAAAACGTACAATGGTAAATATGGTGGGTATCATATGCACCGGTACTACTTATCAAAATCAATAAAAATCTCTCGGACTTGGCTGCCCAGCTTCAGACAGACTGGGGCCCAGGCTTTTGCTTCGTCATCCGACTGGCACATGTGTTGTGATCGAAATATACATGTCCCAGCCGTCCGACTGACTTCCTGGTTGTGATTTCAGCTTGGACTGGAGACTGGAAGAGGCCGCCTGAAACGCGGGGAGGTCATACCTTAGAAAATGTGCGCCGAGTTGGGGATCACGCCTCATGGTATATAGTGTTTTAAAGTCCGGTCCGGTCCAGTTTTTCATCCGAATCCGAGGCAACCGGACTGAAACCGGTTTTCTGAATCCTTGAATCCGATGCAACCGGACTGAAACTGATAGCAACCGGTCCTGAATGGTCCACCTATCGGTTGCCAACCGGTTGCAGCCGGTCCATTGAACAACCGGTTTTTCAACCCCTAAAACATCGGATTCATGTCAGGACTCACAAATCCGATGTCAATCCGATGTAAATCCGATATTTTAGAGGTTATAATATTTTATCCAGGTGAGTTTCCACACCTACATATGCCGCATATATGCTATATGTCATATTGAGGTGCTTTCTAATGTTAAATAAACATACTTTATCCATGAAAACATCGGATTCATGTCCGGATTCACTCAGGATTGAGTCAGGATTGACCAATCCAGGTTAGTAAAAGTGTATCCACCAGTCTTTCAAAAGACCGGTTGCAACTGGTTACCAACTGGTCTTGCCAATCCTCTGAATCCGAAGCAACCAGACTGATGGATTTCTCAAATCTGATGGACCGCAACCACAGTCCGGTTGCAACCAGATACCAGTCCGGTCCGGTTACCGGTCTTTAATCTGGTCCAAGACCGGACTTTAAAACACTAGTTGTATTGACCGGTTCGTTTTTGCGCCTTTTTCCTCATGCAGGACCGCTGATCACAACTTGATTGTGTAGTATACGAGATACTTTGGTGATGATTCATGTGACCTCCTCAAACCCGCCTGATGCATTTACCCACATGAGCGTCCATGCCATCTTGCCAATAGCACCTTCCAATCACAACTTTCCCCCAACACGCGCATGCAGCCTGGTCACACCCGCCACCCAACACATGCTCCTGCATCGACAAGATAACAACGAAGGGGATGATGGGATTGCAGAAGCAAGCGAGGACACACAGTGCTTGCGAGCCAACAGGAACGACACGAGAGGCGATGCAAGCGAACAATGTTCTAGCCAAATGTGTAGTTTTAGAGTTCCATACGCCAATGTATCATATCAATTTGCATTCTATCATTCTAAGTAGGCCTCTCGTTTGCCCCATGCCCTCGTTACAAGTCCCTTTTCCAACTCCTGGACTTGTAATCCGGAACTTTCTGACTCCTAATGAGGTAGTCTCCCAGGGCTCTGATCAAATAGGAATTCAGGCACACTATTTCGTAGGGTTAAGAACTTGCCTCCTAAAGGAGGACTCGTAAAAGGTCCAAAAAGGGGGATAACAGTCACGTTATCCTGCGAATCCATGCAGCCTGCAGTGCTCTACTACCAAATTTACCAGTCCATCTATCAACGGTCTG
>JBBPRM010000368.1:0-19079 GCA_038092995.1 Xerocomus minutiporus | reverse complement strand
CCACCAAGGGTATGTGAGGGTATGGGTATCCAGAAATCATACCCCCACCCATACCCACGACATACCCCCACCCCAGACCCTTGTGGGTTACCCATACCCATGGTATTCCCTAGCCACTGCCCGCGCAGGCAAATGCCCACTCCTACTATTGAGCTTGCATCCGAGAAAGCGTGCACGTCGATGGGGGCTTGGGGTGTGGGGATGGGGCAAGGAGGTGCTTGCGAGGCGAGGCGTGCAGACCACCAATTTATGTTGCCCCGTGTGTCTTTCGGTGGCATGCGTGGCATGAAAGGCTTATCGCTGAATGTTGGCAACATCGCCTCGAGGTTGGCGAGATACAGACGCCCTTCAGGAAAGATTTGTGCCGCGTGAGCGAGCTTGCTGAGCAGCTTTTGGACTTCGTGCAGGTTGTGTGTCCGCTTGGTTGCCCAATCATGGAGGGCAGCGAGGTATTTCGCTCGCTTTGGTTCCGTGAGTGTGACCGTACGTCGTTCCAGGTCCCATGTGAGGCCGATGAATGTTGGTGCGGACGAGAAAGGAATGTCCTTGGTCGGTTCCCATGGGATGCCTAGGATTTTGTGAGATGCGGTCCACGTTGGATAGGTCATAAGTGAAAGCGCCGTCGCTGTCTCGGATGCTCTTCTTGGATGAAAGATCCTGTAAGGGAAAGGCACAATCCTCGTCAAATTCTTCCGTTGAATCGTCTGGTAACGTGCCACCTTTGAAATAGCAACACCCGTTCTGAAGTGCGGGACCTCCGTGCGTTGCAATGCATTGCGGCGCTACCTCGCTCGCTTGTCTGAAGATCTCACGTTGCAGCTAAGTTCGTACCTCTCTTCGTCACAATGTCCCTATCATGGCTCTAGTAAGATTAGGAGACAGCCAAAACGGACGGTGAATGAACTAACCCACCGATTGTGCAGAGTACGAGGCCTATGACCCACATACGAAGGGTCATTACTGGCATTTCTGGGTCATCAATGTTTGAAACCGATGCGCGGACCTCAGGGAAGGGGCTATCCTCTTTGTTGACTGCATCAAAGTCAAACCCCATCCTAGGGATGATGGTGAGGGAGGGAGAAGAAAGTGGGAGGGAGCGTACTTTATTGAACCTTCTTCTTCCATCATGCTCGGAGTGAGATCAAGGTGTCATCAGCCATGGTAGAAGACGAGATCCGTTTTCGGCGGGATGCATGAGGGTCGAGTTCAAAGATCTTCTTTGAGTGATTAGAAGTAAGGTCGAGATGGATTTCACGTGAGTTGATGGCGCTTGTTCTGGAAGGTCTGGTGTCTGTTGTTGTTGGGCGGGTGTTGAGTCATCGCGTACAGTATGGGTCGCCTCCGGTGTTGGAAATGGTGGAGGGGAACTCTCAACGGGTATACTCGCCGTAGGGGGTACGAACAGACGGGAAGGGCCATCCATATCAGCAGGAAAACGGGCAAAAGGATTGAAGGTCGGAGAGGGATATGAGACAGAGGAGGCGTCTGGGAGGGCATAGGAGAAGAGATGGGGGTAAGGGGGAGTGCTGTATAGAAGGTCCTGGAAGAGGAACTTCTGTGTGTCTCACTGTTGATCTGCAGTCGAGGGTGGGAGAAATGCAAAGAGGTCCTCTGCGTCACTGGTTGGGTGTCGAAAGCCAGAGGGGGCGAGCAGATGAGAGGCACCAGCCAAGGAGGAGGGTCTGTGCGCCATCTGTGTGAGCGTCTAGAGGGCGGGGCGGGGCACAGGGCAGGGAGGATGACTGGCGTGATGTGCAGGACGCACGGACGTTGCAGAGAAGCTTGGACTGACTGCTAAGGATCTGCAGCCGACCAATCAGATGCCCCGGGATGCTGACCGAGATGAGTTAGGGTTGCGCCGCCCCTTGTGAACCTGGGGTGTGATCGACTTGGCTAACCTCAACGCTGAACCTCTCTGCCCACACAATAACACTCGCTCATTGCGAACAGAATGGTAATATGTTCGTAATCAACGTTCAATGCCAAAGACGGTATATAGAGCTAGTAGATGGATGTGCACATATAACGCTCATAGCTACTGAGGGAGATAAGGTGAGATATCTGGCAACAACAGCTCGCTCAATTTGCCAATCGCCAATATTGCCTGAACTCGGGATTCCAGAGAGAGACCCGGTATAGGAGTACCGTCTCGCAACATTTGGAACCAATTGCATAGTTGACGATAGATGCAAAGAAAATGCTTGCGTCGTAATTTCAATACCCTAGTATTGTCGGAGAAAAGTCTGTTTCCTAAGACGTCAGCATCCAGGACAGCCACGATCTGGAGGACGTGATTAGATACAGTAATAAGCGAGTTTAAAAGCGACCTCTTACCCACACAAGGCCAAAAGCAAGCATTGGGTCTGTCATGCGCATGATTGCAACCCATTGATCCTGACCAGATGCATCTCAGAAGGGCTCGTACACCTCAACGAATCCGATGGATTGCAGAAGCTGGAAAAAAAGGTGCAAGAATTCACATATTTCCAGGCGTCCAAACCAAATGGTCTTAAATTGGGGTTAGAGTTTAATGTACGTGTTGATTAAACTTGTTTACCAACCATTGGGGATCCATTGTTTGCGAGTGTATAGAAATGAAAAAAATGAATGTGTATTGTTTTTCCCACATCAAGCTTCCGTCGGGATTCCTCCATGGCAACGGAGTCATCCTATCGTCGAGGTGGTGCAGTAAGACGATGCAGGGGTACTGGAATTGGTCAAGTTGTGGATTGGATAGCACTAAGAGTTTGCGTGTGCAGTCATAAGCCGTTTGATATAGAACATCTTTACTCGCTGAAACCTGGCAATATTCAGTTGGTTGGAGTGTGTGTAAGGACGAGCTTACCTGTGCTTTCAGTGCCATTCGAAAATCACGATCCGTTAAGCGCGTACGGCAGAGACTTCCTTGAAGCATGATAGGGACTATAAACTTTGTTAGTGGTTACAATTCCAACCATGTAGAGAACATACCGTCTTCCAGAATTGGACCTCCCGTTCCGGATTTCAAATGGCGGAGCATTCCAATTGCTCGATTGATGCAAGATGTGATGTGGGTTGCAGTTGCATTGCCTGGTGCACAGTTTGTTGTACAAAGGTAATGCGTAAAGAAGGACGACGCGTGCACAGAGACAAACAACCACTCAAGGCTTTGTGCACCGACGGCTTCGAGGAAAGTCACTGGTTTGTAGAATATCAATCAGCACGATAAAGAGAAAATCTAAGTCACATACTGGGTTGCTCGATTGTTTGCAAGGAGTTGCCAATCAGCTCATTCACAAAATCTTCGTTGTTGACATCGAGCGGGACCCCCATCAGTGGGGCGGATGCCGGATTCAATTGGACTGAGGGGTCCCAGAGCGCGAGGGCAGTACCTGAGACGGTTAGAATATGATACAGATCCAGCAATTAGATGGTACAATTGATGAATGTATGACTTACCAGGCTCAATAGTGAAGAAATTATGATTGTTCATCGAAAGATGGGTAAGGTCGAGGTTAGACTCCATGATCCTCTGAGGTGCAAGCAGCTGTAATAAATGGCGACAATAAGCAACATGGCTTGCCGCTTCGCGGTCGTCGCTTCTGAAGTTCTCAAGACTGAACAGTCGGAGTTTGTGATTTTTCCCATTGGTCCATCCAATGGAACTTTGACCGGTTGACCAATCATCAAATCGCGCATCCCACAACACGTTGAGTGGTTCGCCATGTCAGAGTTCAGCAAAATAATTTAATTTTGACTGTACAGGTCCGGAATCTTTAGTTCACGTTAACCAATCATGGAAGGCACGCATTCCCTGTGTGGTTCTCCGTACCTACTATCCGTGTTGGAGGTTTCTGAATCATTGACCAATCACAGAAATCGGCAGTTCGCTGTACTATCGGAGGTTTGCATATGTGGAGACCAGCATAGGATCCAGCTTACCCACGCACCATCATTTCCACGCCTGCCAACTCAAGAAATTGGAACCTCTCAAGTTACCTCCCAAACCCAGCCCTTCCACCCTTCCCCCATGATGGAGAGTCAACACGTCTTTCGTATATCCTCCCTCCCCCATGGTACCGCATGTTGGAATTATTCCTATATGGTATACAGTGGTACAGCCACCCATTACATAAGCAAAATAGCGGACTACTTAGAGTCTCTTTCTGTACTGTAGGTTCTCTAGTGTTTACTGAGTTCCTACAGGTATGTCTAGTATCTAGACTAATATACATAGTGTTTACTGAGTTCCTATAGAGTATTCTACACTGCAGGCATGAAGACACCTGTGGAATACCAGCCCATCCCTGGTAATTGCACTGCCAGGGATTTACTAGCCACCTCCCGCATCATCAACCCCTGCATCACCAAATCTGTTGCAGAATCTCTGCAGAGTGGCGAAGATATAAAAAGCACAGATAACTGTAGGGTAGAAGCATACAAAGCTCACCTACTGAGGACAGCTCGCCGGATGGTGATTTTCTCATCTCAATAGTAAAATACCCGATACTGACAAAGAAGACAGGTGGGATCTGAAAATCTACCGCAACGAAAGTCGATACAAGACGCATTTACAGAGTACATCTACACACTCTCCACGAAGAGAAATGCAGTGATTTCCCTAGCTACGGCGCAGGTAGCCTGTGAAGAATCTGAAGCCAAGCTACTTGAAGCATACAGTGCGGCGCAACTAGAACATATTTGTGATATCCACTACTTTGCAGATGACCCGAAATCAGCATTGGGTAAATATTTCAACGTGGTTTCCAGTGTTCGCCTTAATCCGTTGGAGTCGTAGGCCATACCAGTAAGAATGTGTTCCTGAACCCTCACAAACCATGTTTATTGAATTTCAAAAGCGACGATGAGCTAGCCTATGTTGTGACATTTGACAGACAACCTCCTCTCCTCTCTCCTCTCTCCAAACTATTTTGTCCCATCTGCAGGATACACCTTTTGTATGGGGTCAACCGGTCACCCTCCACTTATGACATTTGACCATTTGCGTTAGCTTCTTTGAGGTTCGGACACTTACTATTTATCAATCCCGCATGTTTCTTGTACCCGAGTATCGTATTCCCAACTCCCACAGTTAGTGTGAGAGGCCAGAAACCTTGTGACTATTTAATGAAGAGCTTCCGTTTGCTTGAAAGCTGGTGGAGTCCACGGTAGCACCGCTAACTCGTCAGGAACTTTAGAGACTACTATCTATAGTAAATTAGGTCTGACCTCGGGTTTTTCGCTGCTAGCACCGATGCTTTCATGCAAGTATTCATGAACAGCCTAGGCTTCCGTCCACAAGAGTTGTTCTCACTGACAAGGTGTATGGCTTCCCACTGCCCTCCTCGAGGAGCATGGCTACAATTGAAAATGTACTGGCGACACGACTAAGGAGACGATGAGCATCTCAACAACCCGCCCTGGTCAATGTCCCGAGTCACGATCAAGTCCCGAAGCTCCCAACTGTCCGTTCACACGCTCAGAAGGGCTTGCCAGGTGACACTTCTGCCAATATGCTGCCTGTAGCCTATCTGGTGACTCGAAGTTTCGTTCTCTGAAGTGGGATGTCGGATCCCTTGCTCCAGGATTGTGTTTGCGGTTGTTCCTTCAGCAACCCTGGTGCCTTCAATAGGCATGTGAAGATTTGTCAAAAGGGGAGGAAGCGCCTTTCAAGCGTTCTAATAAAGGCGAAGGAACTTTACCAGCAAAAAAGAGCTCGCATCCAAAACACTTCCGAGTCTGCAGGTGACAATCTGGTAGTGGACGACCCAAATGTTGGCCCTTGCACAGATTCCGGCGCAGATTCCGGAGCAACTCAGGTTGGTTTTTTGATAGGCTCAAGGACATAGCAATTGCTGATCAGCTTTGTTGTATTGCACAGGACCCGCCGCAACCTTCGGGGGGCATTGAAGATGATGCTGGGATTTCTCTCGCGCAACGTCGCCCGCATCGGCTCAACCGACGCATGCCCCTTCGTTATAGAGATGCGTTGCCAGAACCTCTGATGCCCCTACCCCCAGGTGTCTCCACTGTGCAGCGCGCTCCTATACCCACACCTACCTCTACCTCTCTGCCTGTGCCTGCGCTTACTCCCGGCTCTAACCCTCCTTCGACCTCCGTAACGGAGGGGTTGGTCAATTCGATCTGTTCGTCAATTCGCCGCATTTTCAAAACACAGAAGAATAAGTTCGGATTATACCGGGCCTATCATACCGAGTCGATCCCATCCCATGACCCCGATGATCCATTTTCAATTGCAAATGAATGCGCAGACACAAATACTATGGTAGATCAACGTCTCAATGCATCAGAATCAAAGAACCCTTTCTTTCTGTACCCGAACGAAAACTCCATGTGGCTAGGGGACTGGTATTGGAACCAAGGGGCCCAGAAGTCCAAAGAGAGTTTTCGCGAGCTCCTCGATATCATTGGTAGTGAAGTTTTCCTTCCAGAAGAGGTCGCGAAAACAAATTGGCAGGCTGTGGACAAGGCATTGGGCCAAAATGAGTTTGATAACCAACCAGACGTAGGTGATTGGTTAGATGAAGATGATGGATGGAGGCGCACAACAGTTCCGGTTTCCGTCCCTTTCCACAGTCGTTGCCAGGAACCTGGGCCTCAAATCTACCATCTCCAGGGCTTTTACCACCGCTCGTTAACATCAATCATTCGCGAAAGGATCACCAACCCGTCATATTCATCTCAGTTTCACTACGAGCCTTACGAACTTCATTGGCATCCATCGCATAAAGAGCATGACATGCGAGTTTATGGAGAGCTTTACACTTCCGAAGCATTTATTGAGGCCCACCAACAGCTGCAAGGGTCACTGCCCGAGCCTGGATGCGACCTACCCCGGGTCATTGTCGGGATAATGCTTTGGTCCGATTCCACTCACCTCACATCATTTGGTCACACAAAACTTTGGCCGCTATACCTATACTTCGGGAACGAATTGAAATATCGACGGTGTCAACCCTCCTGCAAGCTCTGCTGCCATGCAGCATACTTTCAAACGGTGAGTGTTTCCCTCCCCGAGTAGCTGTATCCTAACAAAGTGTCCTTCCCGAAGCTTCCCGACGACTTCAAGGACTTCGCTGCTCAGTTCTCTGGAGCTAAAGCGCCGAGCGATTCGTTTTTCACGCATTGCCATAGAGAAGCATTTCACAAACAGCGGAAAGTACTACTTGACGAGGAATTCTTACATGCATATGAGCATGGGATAGTAATCAAGTGCTGCGATGGGATCATGCAGCGCTTCTATCCCCGGATTTTCACCTACTCTGCTGACTACCCAGAGAAGTACTGATGAAAACTCACTCGTTAATGTGCTTCACTCATTGTTTCAATCAGGATCTTGATCACATCCATCCGCAATCTGGGAAAATGCCCTTGTCCTTGCTGCTTAATCCCACTCTCACAGGCGAACGAATTGGGCACGAAGAGCGACATTCTTCAACGAAGGTCCCTCGTCCGTACTGACACTCAAGACTCAAGAGAGACAAGAAAAAATCACAATCACACGAAAACTGATCTATGAACAGAACTACGCAGTCGACAATGCTCAGGTTGAGGCACTTCTTAAAGACGAGTTGCTGGTCCCGACATCGGTAAGTGAATACTTGTCTGATGCAAACACATACATAGTAATCTCCCACGATCTCTCGTAGAACACCTTCATAGAGAAAATTCACTTAACAGGTTTCGACCTTTTTCGCATTCTAATCGTCGATCTACTCCACGAGTTTGAGCTTGGTGTCTGGAGGGCAACCTTTATCCATCTCCTTCGCATCCTTGATAGCCTGAAAGGGAATATCCTCGGCAAGCTTGACCGACGGTAAGATCACTTGCATTGACCAATGTGGAATTTCCTTACCGTTAGGTACAGCTATCACCAAGTACCCAGCTTTGGTCGCGACACCATTCGGCGTTTTTCTTGGAACGCTTCCGAGATGAAGAAAATGGCAGTGCGGGACTTTGAAGACCTACTCCAGGTTTGGTTTGTCTTCCCTCACCAGAGCTTTACTTATCTCGACTCAGTGTGCGATCCCTGTTTTCAATGGACTTTTGCCTGAGCCACATAACTCCAACGTGCTTAGGCTTCTCTTCTATCTTAGCACTTGGCATGGTCTCACAAAGCTCTGTATCCATACGGATGAAACACTTCAAGTCATGGACGACGTGACAGTCATTCTTGGGGCTGAACTTCGTTCATTTCAGTCAGGCACTTGCTTCTTCTTTTCCACTAAAGAACTCAAGCGAGAAGCTGAGGGGCATTACCAACGCCAGTCCTGAACAAAGACTTTGAATGGCCAATCTTCTAAAGAGAATGTACAACCCACAAGCACGCACCGTCAAAAGACATTTAACCTTCAGACGTATAAGCTACATGCGCTCAGCGATTACTCGGCGACCATCAGACAATACGGCACCACAGATTCGTACTCAACCCAGCCGGTGAGTTGTTTCATGAATTGATACCTGTGCCTCTGATTTTAGCATTGCCTTTCATAGGGAGAGCTCGAGCATCGCGTCGGAAAGTCCAGATTCACAAGGACGAGCCGAAAGGCATACATCCAACAGCTGACCCGAATTGAATGGTATCAAGCACGCATCCGCCAAATTTGTACCCGCGTATCCTCATCCGATGTGGTACATGAAGAGCTGCCCAAAACACCTGAAGAGCATCACGTTATCGGGAAGTCACAGAACTACCCGGAGGACCTGGGAGCTTTCACCATGCTTCACTCAGAGGACCCAGCGGCAAAGGTCAGTTCCCTGCCATCCATATTATAACTAGCATCCAATTTTGGTCAAAGGATTTCAGGTCGAAGCTGAGAAGGCACCTCCTTCCTCGAATCAGGCAGATGCACATAACCGCTACAGGCTCAGAGACCTGCCCTGGATCCACCATTACCCCTCTGGATGTAGACACTTTGAGCGTTGATTCTGAGATCATCTTACATAGCCAGGTTCTGTTCAAAAACAATCGGATCTACCGGCATCATTTGATGCAAATCAACTATACTACTTACGATGTTCGCAGGGCACAGGATTCCATCAATCTGAACACGGACCATCAGGACATCATGCTTCTTTCCGACATACTGACCTCTATTGCGCATCCATTTTGCTATGCGAGGGTTCTCGGCATCTTTCATGCCAACATCATTTACAATGGTCCGGGATTGATGGATTACCAGCCTCGCTGCCTTGAGTTCCTTTGGGTTTGCTGGTTCGAAGTAATCGAAAGTCAACAAGAGCAAAATGCTTGCGAGCTGGATGTTCTGCACTTTGTTCCCATGGACAAAGACGATACCTTTGGTTTTGTTGATCCAGCAGACATTTTGAGAAGCTGCCATCTCATTCCTGACTTCTCCAAGGGTAAGCTACATCCCGATTGTCAGGCTATGTCAAAAGCATCCAGAGATGCCCATGATTCGAAACAGTACTACGTCAACAGGTCTGTTTCCTGGTCAATAACTTGAACATGAAGGCGGCTGATACTTACTATGCTGATAGGTTTATTGATTGAGACATGCTCTTACGCTACTATTGGGGCATGGGCATTGGGCACATGTATGCTCATATCAAGCCCCCCGGAACAGAAGAACCAGGGGGAGAAAGCACAGGCATTCACGACGCTGAGTGTGCGTCTCTCTTTGTAGCCAACCAACGTATCCGTAGCCAACCTGGTTCTCCATACGCGTCCACATCTCACGATCATGGAGACGATCCAACATCCACTTCTGACATAGAGGATGACTGGCAAGATATCGAAGATACGCATTCAAGTAGTGGAGAGTTAGATGCCGAAGATTCCAGCTCAAGCGAAGAGGACGAAGTATTAAAAATGTATTCTGTCTCGGATGCGGGCTCAGATATGATGGATATCGATGAATATCTATAGACCACTTTGTAAACTACTCTTTACCCTAGTACTGTATGGCATGGCAAACCGCGGAGAATTCCTCCACCATTAGTATTAGCCTTCCAAGAGGCAATGGAGGCCCACTACAAATCCATCTGTAGCACCACTTCGCCTCTCCCATCTAATCCACACCAGTATCCATTGCCCTCGAAGCCAGTTATGCTCCCAAACCCTTCGTCACCCTACTAATCAACAACTGTGTCTGGGAGGATGCAAATACTTTGAGTGGCCCAAGCTGGCACTCAAGATCGTCCTGAGGCTCTCCAAGCGTTACATTGCTCAAATCTGGCACTCGTCACCGCTATCCTTCGTCTGGGCGACCTCAAGTTTACAATCGACCCCAGTCGTGGTGGGCGCTGCTGTTGTTCAGAAGGTAGGCATTCACGGTATCATTGCCATTGACCTTGTACTCCGACTTTTCGCATGGCTCCCGCAGCCCCGCCTTCATGGATGCCCCTTCACCGGTCACCTACAACCCCCTCTCCAACCTCGAGCCATATCTTCGGTACCCAGCCTCCCTATGGCGTCTCTACCATAGCTTGTATGTCTCTTCAATTACATTCTCACCTGTCCCCCCGCTCCCCAGTACCAGGTCTTGACTTCAGTGCTCTCTGACCAACAATACCGGAGAGTACTCGTACATCCTCTGTCTACTACACCACTGCCTCCCCCGGTCACCCCTACACCCCTCCCAAGAACGACATCTCTCCCCCTACTGTCTACAACCTCAGCTGTGGCGAGCTCTCTTCCGATGGTCTCACTTCTGGCAGGCGCAGCCGCGGCAGTGGCACACATTCCCCTTCATCAGTCCATAGCGTCCTCTACGCTTTCATCCCCCTTTCTCATCGCTTCAACCCTGCTCCCGTGAATTCCAATGAGGACGACGACGACTTCCAACCTGCATTCGCAGCTGGAAACACCACCGATGTTCAATGCGAGACAATCCGTCGTCAGTGCATCGAGTCCGAGCAGAAGCGTCGCGACAAGCTTCGCAATGGCTACCGCAGGTTCAGGATGCTTTTCCTGTCTCCAACCAGAGGTCGAGCAAGGTTTCTCCCCTTGACGACACACTACTACTCACGTCAAGTACCTTGAGATGACTGCACAGCAACTCCATACCCATGCCCACATGGTGAGTGGCTCCAACAGGCTGAACACGAGGTTCAACGACTCCGCACCTGTGTATCCTCACTTCATATCTGTTCCCCTAGCTCACTCCTCATCCGGTGTCAACGATGTGTTGATGCCTGGCACTGGACATGCTTCGCCCCAGCATCACGACAATTGGAGTCATCCTTTTGATTGTTGACCTCACATTGGCACGAACCTCAGAAATGCCACGCGTTGTCGGCTACATCATCTTTCATGGACTATTTGTAGTGATGACTCGCATGACTGAATACCTGCCTGGTCGCAGGTCCATCGCAAACCCAATCCTGGTGCGTACAACCAACTCAAACGACCATCACACCCATCACCCGCACAGATTTCTGTCCCCTAGCTCACTACCGCACTCGTCGGTGACGATCCTGCCTCCATCCACTCGCCCCCACCAAGACAGTACAACCAGCTCCTAGACCTCAAGTTCAGCTTCAGCTCATAACCACCACTCAATTCCACGATGGCCCGGCCTGCTTTCATTTATTCGTCGTCGTTGCCGCCTCTCCCCCAATCTAAGGCACCTGGGGCGTCTCCGCAATGACGCCAGCGCAGATGGGCCACTCAGAGTGGCGTCTCGTCGCTCAGCAAATCACCCAAGTGCATGCTGCAATTCGTGATTCCCTTTTACTTGGGTAATTCATCTCTCCTGCCTGGCTCGGAATACACTGCCACATAATCCTACCCTCTCAAGACATGTCGCCCGTGAACAACTTGTTGAACACGACCATATGTCTCATCCTCTTCCCCACATGTCTCCTCTGACCTCTCTCGAGTTCCAATCCCAGGTCATACCCAGGTCACGCTTTGCTCCAACCTTCTCTCCAGTGCAATGAATTAGGCGAAGTCTGCTTCCTCCCACAGTCTCAGCATCCGTCACCCTACCATCAAGCTTCCCTTGTACGAGATCCTGAGCAACATAGATCCACATGATCATCTTTCATCACCCAAGTCGAGTCCTCTCTCCTTACGACAGATCCTGATGTCACAATGCAAGACCCTTCTCTCTCTGAGTCACAGTCCACACCCAGTGACACCGATCCATCTCTACTGCCCTTCCCCTCGCTCAACCCCCCCAGCAACCCCTTCTCCAGACCATATCCCCCGCCAAGCTTGGCCCCAGCGCAGGACTAGGGGGGATGCAAGTAGCCGTCCTAACCTCACTACCAAGACCCAGAATGCACCCAACACATGTTCGTCTGGCCATGGTGCCACCACTAGTGTTAATCCGGCTGTCCTTCGTGGAAATAACAGCTCTGCTCCCAGCAGAGTCAGAGTGCTCCAACTGTGGGGTTGCCCATACTCTGGCGCCATGGTCTCAACGACAAGTTGAACTGCAATGCATGTGGCTTGTATTGCAAGCAGGTATGTCCATTGTGGTGATGTTTGTGAGACGAAAAAGTCATCGTTGTTGTAGCACAAGTGCCCGCGCCCAAAGAGTATGCGCGCCAACCATGGCGAGAGCCGTCCTCGCCAAGAAGTGTTTGACACATTAGTGGGTCTCCCTGGTACATGCGACACACCACTTAGCTCAGTGGAGCAGTCGACACAGCTCAATGCTACAGCTGTCACACTACGGCCGTAGAAAGGATGATGAGGGTATGCAATCTCGTATTGCTGGGACTAATATCGGGTGCAGCTGGTAGTGAGTATTGCTTCCTCTGCAGGTCATGTATCCACTAATGATATAAATTACGTGGTTCTGCAAGACCGATTTTGAAAACCAATGCAAACATCCACCGATGTTGAATGGCGACGACAACCCACAAAACCGTCCAAAGAACCTGCAGAACGCATCAGAACATGTTAGCGAACGGCCAGAGTGGGAGGTCGAGGAGGACTCACCATTTGGGACCCGAGGCGAGGCGGGAGTTGAAGCGGGCGCATCGAGAGTGTCTGCGATGAGGATGCCAGGGACGTGCCGAAGAAGCTGCAAGAAGCGTCATACATGTAGGGAACAGGCAAAGCGAGAGGAAGAAGAAGACCCACCTCCAAAGGCCCCAGATAAGCCAGGTGACCCGAGCAACGCATCGGTCACACCAGGCGACGACCCAGCGCTAGGCCAAGATGAACACACTACATTTAGTTAGACCATCAGGAAGGCTTGAGCATGAGCAGGAGGTGATGCACGATGTCGGGCACAATCCAAAGTGCGGAACTGATGGGGCAACGGGAGACAGACACTATGGGGATCGATGGAGATATCATTCAATTATGGTGGTCAATTATCATACACAGGTGTAGGGTAGTCGCATTTACTATTTCAAAATTTGGCTACTCGCCCTGTGGGAATCTGATTTGACTTCCTCTACATTGACTACGCAGATCTGTATGACAACCATCTTCTCAAGCACACATTGCCTGACCACAAATCCTTCTGCTCGGATGACCTTGACAACAGGGCTGGCTGTTACATAACATGGGAAACAAGTTCGTGATCTGCCAAGTGCCAAGTTACACAGAACGAGAAACCTCTGCGTCGTACCGTCGCCACGGCCTCGCAGCTGATCTCAGCTATGCTTTGTATGCCCTGGAAACCGAGGAAAAAGACTCGAAATGGTTACCCTCCATTTCTTGAACAAGGTACGTCCTTCTGCAATGTCATCCAATGAGTCAAACACAAGGGATTGATAGGTCCATTTCCACTTCCCTATGAACCCGCTTGAGTTGGAGATGTACTACCAAGGACCCGACGCTGGCTGCTTTTGGACTACTATCAGGGATGAAGTGGTCATCTTCACGTGCTTCAATGCGCTCCGATGACCCCGATTTCTCTGCCCCCTCAGAAACGCCTACATGGACATACTCATCACCCCCTCCTCGCATCAGTAAAAGGGAAGACTTACTCGCGCAAATCCCTCACAAGGATCAGATCATCGGGTCTCTTTTGAAATAGGTAAACTGACATTTGTCATTGTATGCGACCCCTCGTACTGACTACCGTTCCTATTGTAGCTTGATAACACCTACACGGAGACGCCACTCTATTGATCAATTCAAGCTCGCCATCATCACTCCCTCTGACAAGGATATCATCTGGGTAGTCAATTGGATGAACTCACTCCAGAACAGGAGCGTACGCATGTTGGGCGAGCATCCGCTGCTAGTATTGTGAATATCTTCTTGGATAAGGAACACGAAAAGAAAGAAAAAAGAGGAAAGGAAAGGAAAGGCAGGAGAATGGTACCAGTTCGAGTGCCACGGATACTAAGCCCGAGGAAGATGACGATAATGTGGTACGTGTCAGCTGTCGAGGTTTGACATGTGTATTTTTGCTTATGATCGTATCAAGGGCATCGCGAACAAGGAGTATTTCGGGCCTGGTATGTCCTGCCTCATTGCCCTCCACAAGTGGTAGTTGAGCTATTCAGGTCCAGCAAACAACCTCGATATTCGCGCAAGTACCTGATTGAACGAAACAGTCCGACCAGCGCTGTCCGTTCCTTTTTACCGTCAGTGTTATCGATTCTCTTTGACCTATCGCCTTGTCTGATATTTCAACAGTTCACGCGATCTCTCCCACTGCCTCCCCCAGCCACCTCCAAGCATGACATCTCTCCCCCTACCATCTACGACCTCGGCTGTGGTGAGCTCTTCTGATGGTCTCACTTCTGGCAGGCACAGCTGCGGCAGTGGCACACATTCCCCTTCATCGGTTCATAGCGTCCTCTACGCTTCCATCCCCCTTTCTCATCGCTTTAACCCTGCTCCCATGAATTCCAATGAGGACGATGACGACTTCCAGCCTGCATTCGCAGCTGGAAACACCACCAATGTTCAACGCGAGACAATCCGTCGTCAGCGCATCGAGTCCGAGCAGAAGCATCACGACGAGCTTCGCAATGGCTACCACAGGTTCAGCATGCTCTTCCTGTCTCCAACCAGAATATTAGGTAGGCATCAAGTTCTCTCGCCTCGTTCTCCCGTTAATGATTTTTCACCTTAGAATCGCCACATATTTGAACCTACATCGAGTGTCGTTGCCACAGCCACAAACAGAACGGTAGGAACGGGAGACATTCAATCGGACGTGGATGTGGATGATCTGTTTCAACTTGGATCACTTGACTGTGACGCAGTTTGGAAAATTGAACACGATCAAGGAAGACTACATCACCAGGAACTCGGTGGATTGGTAGGAATGATCTCAGCCTAAAGGCAAGGTACCTTACTCATTCTTCGATGGTATGGTAGTAACTGATCAGGGTGTTAGTATAATATCTATCTCTGCGCTTATCCACAATGTTTGCTCGTTGCTTGGTCGCTTTCAAGAAGAGATCTTTTTTATCTCGATTATCCTACACTGAACAATGGGATTACTAAGAGTCAGTCTGCCAATGTTCTGCAACTACGTGTTCTGTAGGAAGTAATGACTCAGTTGGACTGTATGGCAGTCAACTAATGCTATTCACCTGTAGGAAGTGATGACTACAGGTGTAGATGAGTTTACAGTAAGGAAAAGAGTAAATGGAATGTCTCACCTCAGTTGGACTGTATGGCAGTCAACTGAGGTGTGACGAGAACAGTCGAGAACGATATAAGGAAATGATGATGTAAGTGAATAGTGTATGAGAAAATTCAACACTCCCCCTCAAACTGAGCGGAGTCCTAGTTCGAAAGCAAAATGTTTGGCTTTAATAGAAGGAAGAGCTCTGGTTAAAGTATCAGCAATCATGTCCCCAGTTGGACAGTAAAGCAAACAAATAGAGCCATTATCGATCGTAAAACGAATAAAATGATACCTAATGTCAATGTGTTTTGTGCGTGCGTGATAATTTCCATCCTTCGTCAGAGCGATAGCGGATTGATTGTCGGAGTACAGGAGAGTGGGCGACGTGAGCGGGCCGAAAAGTTCACCGATGAGACGACGTAGCCATATGGTTTCCTTGGCAGCGTGGGTAGCAGCAACATACTCGGCCTCCGTGGTGGAAAGCATCACAAGTTCTTGCTTTCGAGATCCCCACGAAATAGCTCCCCCATCAATGAGGAAAGCGTGGCCTGAGATAGCGTGCCGATGTTCCTGCGAAGCACCATCTGCATCAGCATACCCAACGAGTCCTTTTTGCTCCGTTCCATAGGTCAGCGACCATTTCTTCGTGCCTACTAAATAGCGGTATACTCGTTTTAGCGCCTCCCAATGCGCTGGTCCAGGATTCTCTGTGAACTGCGCCAGTGTTGAGACAGCGAAGGCTAAGTCTGGTCGTGAACCGACAGAAAGGTACATGAGTGACCCGAGTGCGGAGCGGTATGGTACCCGCTTCATCATGGCAATGTCGGTCGTGGATTTGGGCGACTGGTTTGTCGAGAGCGGAGCATTTGGGTCCATTGGGATGGAAAGTGGTTTTGCGTCGGTGAAATTGTACTTGGCTAAAATTGCCTCAACGTACGGTTCCTGTGAAATAGACAGTGTTCGACGCTCGCGGTCACGCGTCACCTTCATTCCGAGTAGCCAGCTAATTGGTCCCAAGTCCGTGATCTTGAGACGGGTGCCGACCTCAGCTTTGAATTCACGGATAAGTTTCTTCGAACTACCGGTTATCGTGCAGTCGTCGACGTGCGACGCTAGCAACAGGATCTCACGGCCGATCTGTGCCACGAAAACCCCCCAATCTGCTTCTGTACGACGGAAACCCAAGCGCGCAAGTTCTGCACACAGCCACTTGTACCATTTCAACGCGCCTTGCTTTGACCCATAAAGCGCTACACGAAGGCGTGTGACTACGTCGCGGCCAGCCTTGTTGAATCCAGGTGGGAGTTCCATGAATATCACTTCGTCGTCATCTAATTTTCCGTTTAGAAAGGCACTGTGAAAGTTGAATACGTCGACGTCCCAATCATGACGAGCAGCGATGGCCCGGATGAGACGAAGGGATGCAAGGTGAGCGACGGGAGCATAGGTTTCGTAGTAATCAACACCGTAGATCTGTGTGAATCCGCGTGCGACGAGTCGTGCCTTGTATTTGTCGATTTCGCCCGCTGCATTCTTTTTGATCTTAAAGACCCACTTGCTGTTGACGACGTTGGTGCCCTTTGGTGGTCGAGGTACGACGTTCCAGGTGTGTGCTTCAGCTAGGCTCTTGAGTTCGGCATTGATTGCCTCTTCCCATCATGGCCAATCGCTTTGCTTTCTTGCTTCGTCGACGGTTCTGGGTTCGAGCGCCTCGCTATCGATGGTTGCGGTGTGCATTGTGTAAGCGATCTGTTCATCGTCTAAGTCCCACGGTGCCGTGCTCACAGCCGCAGCTTCCCCATCGCCCTCACGACCTCCTCACACCTCAACAGGCTGCATACCCTGTGGCAAAACGGGTCCGGTCGAACGTCCATCAGTAGAGCCAAGGCCCTCACGAAGCGCGCGCATATACGGTGACTCCATACGTTGGCGACTCGATCGTCGAACGGTAGGTCCTTCGAGCTTATTGAAGGCATCGCATAGGTCGTCTAACCCGTTTGCAGTGCGTTTCTGATGCGCCGGGTCGTTCGTTGGGTCGGCATTGGGTGTTGTAGGGCGAGAGCGTTTGCCAAGTAAGTCTTCGACTTCTCGTTCGCTTGCACTATCGCGCTGGTTGCGTTTGACAGATTTCTCACTCTCCCCCTCGACCTGCGCGCCATCCGGGCCCTTAGCGGCGGTGTCGTCCTTGCCGGTGCGTTCGTCATGTCGCTGCATTGCGCTGGTTGACCCTTTTGCAGCAGCGATCCGTTCATCGTCCAGATCGATCTGTCTGCCCTCGCGCCGCTCGAACGTAACGTTGCGTTCGACGGAGATACGACCACCACAATAAATGCGATGAGCGCCAGTCTCGCCGTCAAAGCCCACCCAATGGCCCTCCTTTGCCCGCATGTCGAGCTTCGAGCCGGTCGGGTCGTGTACCCACACGCGCACGCCCCATTCAGGTACGTTGCGCAGGTCTGGTTTCTTTCCGTTTAGCAGCTCATACGAGGTCTTCCCATTTAGCACGCGCGAGGCCGTGCGGTTCTTCACCCACACGACGTGCATCAAGGCCTCGCCCCAGAGGTTCTTTGGGAGGCCCCCAGCGTGCCCGATCGCGCGTACACGTTCCATCAGCGTGCAGTTGAGCCGTTCGGCGACGCCGTTGTGTTGTGGGGTGTCGTGCGTCGTGACCTTGCGCTCAGTCCCCTTCGACTTCAGGTGAGTGGTGAACTCGTTGCTCAAGTACTCGCCACCACGATCTGACTGCAGGCGCTTGATAATAGCGCTGTGCTGCGTCTTCGCCCACGCCTCATATGCCTTGTAGGCATCAAAAACGTCGGATTTCGCGGCAAGAAGGGTGATGTGGGTGTAGCGTGTGTGGTCGTCGGTGAAGGAGACGTAGTAGGTTTTATGGCTGGGCGTTTGAACTGGTGCGGGTCCCCAGACATCGCTATGGACTTCGTCTCCAAAGCGGTCGCATCGTTGGGGTTCACGGACCTTGCCAATGGGTTTGCGTGCAGCTTTGGCGTACTCGCATGACTCGCATTGCCCCATCGTGGTGTGCGCTGGGTCAAGTTTGACTCCCTCAACCATCCCCTTGGACATCATCTCGCGGATCAGGGCTGGGCCAACGTGCGACAAGCGACGATGTAACTCCTCCATGGTGAGTACCTGTTCAGTTCGGGCAACACCAGCGAATGCTTTCGACTGGTGCTTGACTCGGTATAGCCCGTTACTGACTTGGACTTCACCCATCAGCTTCCTATGTGGGTTGAAGATGCGACACACGGAGTCACGAAAGAGTGCAGAGTACCCAGCTGCGGTGAGTTTGCTAAGTGAGACGAGGGTGACGCCCATTGACGGAGCATATAGGACGTCTTTCAATAGCATGCGAGTGGTGGTTTCACCGTTTGGTACCTCAATGTACAAGTCGCCTCGTCCAATGGCTTGGAACATGTGCTTGTCTGCCGCACTGATTGGCTTGGGGGGAATGGTTTCAAATTTGACAAATTGTTCACGGAAGGGGGAAAAATGTTGCGAAGCGCCGCTATCGTATAATTCAGTGACGGACGAGCGGGCAAG
>JBBPRM010000367.1:0-19094 GCA_038092995.1 Xerocomus minutiporus | reverse complement strand
GGTTTCCAGTGATGCACATTGAAAGAACTCACCAAGGTTCAGTGGTGGTATGATTGAGATGTGCTGCTACTTCCCTTATCCAGATCTCCATTGAATGAAATAGCATAAGAGCACATTGAGGCAGCTTTGTGTTAGTAACTTGGTGTGTTCATTGATTTGATCACTGGCTTCACAAAGCTGTGAACAGAACCAAACAAATTGAGGGGTCACTAGTTCACTCACCAGTCATTGATCAACTCCAGTGAAAAATCATATGTGAGCCCCAGTGACAAGTTACAAGAGGGCCTTTGATACTGGTCATGGTTCATCATGTGAACACATTCCTACTAAATTTCCTTGAGGAAAATAGATCTGTCGACCATTCTGTCTACTACTGTCAATAGAATGATGCAAAAACTGATACTAATTTAAAACAATCTATGTCCTCGAGGAAGCTCAGTGGACGGACGAGAACTATTGTGTCCTCTCGAGATACTTAGATGTGTGGTACCCTTGGTTGAATAAACTGTAATTCTGCTGGTATATGTACACGGACACCTCGAGCACTGTAATATACAAGTTGGGAACTAGAACAAGTAGGACAATGGTGGGATGGAGCTCTGGTCAAACAAGAGCATGAAACCCGAGCAGTGACATAACCTCGGATGGGACCACCCAAACCTGGCTCTAATTGCCAGGTGTACCATCTCTGCTGGTGGTCTTGGACACCTGGGTAGTGGCCTTCTTTGTTTCTTTGGCCATGGTGGCTTGTTGGTTGTATAACTAGCAGATTGACTTGCATGCAGACGATGTGACTGAGATGAATTCATGTCAACAAGAGGGTCTTTTGCGCCACTAGTCCCTCCCAATGTGCAGCAAATTGAGCTCGAGTCTCTTTTTTGTTGAGCTTGCACCATTAATAGGCATAGAGATTACTGTTAAGCATAAGTAGAGCACCTATGATGGAACAAATTTAAATGACATACCATGCAGAGAGGGAAGAATTGCTTGGTCGCATGATTGAGTTCAGATCTGCCACTTTCACTTCTTCATATCAGCTCCTTGCACACTGCTCTCATCTTCCTTGTCAATAACCCCAGCTACATTGGTATGTGAAGCAAGGGCAAGTCCACTTGCAAGAAGAGTCATAAAGGGCTTGCTGATCTGTGGTGTGCTTGCCAGTTTTGATGGCCAGAAACTGGGAGACTGTCGAGCCTTCAGAGGATGCTGCAGTACTCTTGGCAGTTTTCTTCTTCTTTGATACTGGTAGCACAGCTGTCAACTGGCTACAAGTGCACTTTTTAGGTAGTATCAGCTTGGCATTGGTATTGTCCTCCTCTTTTGGCATAATAGTAGTATCCAAGCTGGATGTGGGATTGTCTAGACAACCACTCCACTACAAGTAGTACTGACTGACAAACTGGTCGACTTTCTAGTGAGTAGAGCATAAGCGAAAGATAGGAAACTTGGTGCAGACAGCATGGTGAAAATATTCATGGGCCTTAGCCCAGCCTTTCATCCAAGACACTGGTGTGAGGTTATGTTCGGGCAACATGAAGAGAAGGGGCTTGAGATATGTGTGGAACCTTTCTTGTTCGGTCTCACTGATGACTACAACATTTTCGTCCTCAAGTAAGCCAAGAGTCCCAGACTGGGGAGTGTGGGCTGTCCTGAGCACCCCATGACCACCATTATGGTCTTTTTTGAACTCTGCCTTCAACCAATACTTGATGTTTGGATAATTGGACCTCATATAGAACAGAGATGTGTCTTCAGCGCAGACTGAGTAAAGTATGGCTTGAAATTTGTCTGGACCTCTTGTGACATGACCGGTAGTAGTGCCATTGCTGAGACTGTGACACGATTTACTCAAGAAGCTGCTGGTACAACATCTAGTATGTCATAGATATGTCAGGTACATGTTCAAACCAGACTAAACACTTACTCGGATGATAATGATTTGCCCTCAAGCATAGCTACCTTTAACTCTAGGGCCCGTACATTAGATTCCAGCCTCTTGTTCTCCTTCTTCAGCATAACGAACTTCTTCCCTCGAGTGTCGAGAGGAGTACTGGGATGACGGATGGAAAGTGTCCAATCTCATCAAGTGTAGAGTGTGAGAAACTCTCCACAATGTGCTTCACGCAGATATATATGATATGAGTGAAACAACGTATTTGGCGGTCACGTGCATCAAACTTGATGTCCCGAGAGTCTAGCAGGATCTCTAAGTGCTGCATATAGGTTTCATTGTTGCTGGCGTTGTCCATTGTGAAGTGTCCAAACTAGCACTACACTGTTCAGTTGATGTTTGACAGTATGTTATACAATGTATTACTTACCTTACATGTTGCTTTAACATGGTCAAGGAGAGCTATTATAGTTCAGGCTAGTAAATTGCCATTGTGTTTACCTTTGATCCTCGTGAATCCAATCAAGGCAGATCTCAGCTCCAGACATTTCTCCAAGTCCTTGGCAATCCAGTGGCCAGTGAGGGCAAGGAAGCCTGCCTTGTTACCTGCGGACCACGCATCTGCCATAAACGAGATTCAACCAAGCACTTTCTGGGGACATAGATTATTCACAGAATATGAGAACAGGACGACATACTTACCCCCAGATCTTGGCTGAGAACTACCAGGTACTGTTGCCACATCCCGAGAGTCTTGTTACGTAGGCTTGTCCGATGAGGGATGTCCAAGTCATGGAGACTCTCCTGCAGCAACAGAAGAAGATCTCGGAATTCTTTGCACTCCATGAGATTAAGAGACTGTATTCGGATATTCGGGTAAGCTGGACCACACATTGTGGAAGCCAAAGACAATGTACCTGGTCATCAGCTACAACTAGGGAAGAGCAGGGGTAAGGGTAACCCTCAAGGGTCAGGTGAGGGTATGTCAAGGGTAAGGGTAGGTGTCTACCTTGTCATACCCCTAACCCTCCAATATACCCTTGGGTACCCTTGAGTACCCTTGTCTATTAGGCAAAAATATAGATATTATGATAGATAAAGGTAATTCCTTGGAAAATGATATTGAAAGATAGTATTGACTTTAGTTAATGGTAAAATTATACCAGTATTAGTATATTTGTAGCAAAACCCTGGGGTAAACCCCTCAAGAGTATGGTAAGGGTTCTATTACTTGTACCCTTGCCATTACCCCTATCCTTGGATGAGGGTAATGGTCTTTGAGGGTAAGGGTAAGGTATGAGTCCAGGAACCCCAGGGTTACCCCTGATGAACCCTAGCTACACCAAAGGTTACAAGCTGCCAATGGAGTTCTTCCTTCAAAAAAGGAGGTAGAGCATCTCAACCGCCACCAGGGTTTGATCCATCCCTCTGAGCAACTGCTGATGCTCGTGCACAAAGACCCTTGAGTGAGCCACATTCAAACATTGCCTGCCGCAATTCGGCTAGTGTGTAACCAAGATCCAGTGCTTTCTTGACGCTATCGAGCCAAATGGGCCAGTCACGTGCTTCTACAAGCTCCAAATACTTGTACAAGTGCCAATGATCGATGTGATCATGGAGAGTAGAGGTCCCTGATTTAGCCACATAGATGTACATACAATGCATTGAATATTTCTCCTCCCATGTGCATGTATTGGCGTCATGGATTTTCCTTGAGTGTGAAGTATATCAGCGTGGAATCATGGACAATATGAGAATAATTACCTACAGAGCTTGCATGTCAAGCAGTCTTCAGTACGCTTGAAAAAGTACTGAATGTCAGCTGTGCTTGCCGTCTTCATAGACTGCGTCCGAGAAGGATTGACAAACGGATTGTACACTTCAGTTTGTAGAGGCGCTGGATTGTCAGTAGGAGGGTCTTCATCCTCATCGGTGTCGAAATCACGACCTTGCAGAGTCAGTTCTTCGTTGATGTTGATCTCCTCACCTTCTTGAGAAATGTGAGCTGGACAGGAGCGTTGAGGTGCAGTTGATCTCCCTACAGTAGCTTGTCTGGTGTGCTGTTCTCGCCTAGGAGTGAAAGATGCAGGAACAGAGTCAGAGACAACTTGCTCAGCCTGAGGTTTGGATTTCTGTGTCATGGGAGGTGGGTGTATTGACAACTTAGGGAGGACAAAGAAACTTTTACGATGCTTACCTTTTCTATGAATCCAAGGGTGACCAGTGATGCGTGACGCATGTCGGTAAACAGCACATGTCTGCCAACGAGGAGTGAAGCGAGCACGAGTTGGATACTGCATCTTCAGTCAATGACAGGTAGTGTTTCGAAGTCCAGTCCAGTCCAGTCTTTTTCCAAATTTTAGGCAACTGGACTTGCAACTGATAATTATTTTTCAGATTTTAGGCAACTGGCAACTGGACTGCAGTCTCAATTGCCTGAATTTGAACAAGGGGCAACTGGACTTTTTGCAACCAGTTGCAACTGATCTTTGAAAGACCGGTTTTTTGGCCCCTAACCCGTGGGAATCGTGCTCCCGACTATAGATATTAAATATTCTACTGACTAATGGCTTTCTATCCGTCTCCTGGTCATGTAATTCGGACCATGGGAAGGGTAGATATGATTTATTTAACACTACATGTCATGTATAGAGCATAAAAAAGAATCAAACTGAAATATAGTCTAATAAAATAAAAATAAATGTTAGAAAATCAAGGAAAATTATGGGAAGTAGGTAATGTGGCTGTGAACCGGTTGAAACTGGTTGCAACCAGTCCAAAGTGGTCTTTACATTGTCCCAAAGCAAGGCAACTGCAACTGCAATCTAGTTGCCGGACCAGTCCAGTCTAGTCCAGTTGCTAGTCTTTTTGCAGTTGCGCACCTGGACTTCGAAACACTAATGATAGGCAACTCAATCAACTTTTTGAACTGGTTTGATGGAGGAACAGTTCTGTGACGAGTCATCGCTTAGGGTAGTCAAAAAAGGAATTACCAATAGGAAAGCTTGCTCACTTACGAGATAACAGTAGAACATGCTGTCCTATTTTGACGGTGTTACACCTGATTAGTACAAAGTAGTGGGCTGTAGTCTGAGCCTTGAGGTAGCGATGTATATTACATGAACGGAGTGATAGTGGGTTGAGTCAACAGAACGGTGGTACAATATATTACATATGACAGAGCTTGACACAACTGAAACGACTCTGTGTAGTCCATTCAATTGTCAGCTAGGAAGAAGAATCTGAAGTACTGTGTTCCTCCAGGTTCTCCCATTCTGACTCAATGGGCTCACCATCATGCCACTCCTGGTAGTGCTGATATGCAGCTGTAAAGCATGGCCATCCTATAGGATAGGAGCATGTGGTCCCATTTGATGACAAGGTTGGTTGTGGACTGACGCACTCTATCAATAGATGTGGGGTGTTACAGGGTCACTTTTTGCCCCTAACGTCTATGCTTCAAAACGACCAAGTGTCGTTATCTTATCATCAACCTTATCTAATCTAGATCATCAAGGGAGTACAGCCAGGCTAGACCGTAAGTGCTGGCCCTGATCCGGATCCATCTAGAAGCATGCTGTCATCTATGACATCATGGGCTAGACCTGCCGTATGTTTTCCTCATGTCATACATGTGTTGCTGCGCACACATGTATCCCTCACCTCTTTCATTCCGTGCTGTGCACATCACATGCCACACGCCTCATGGATATACCCTTCGCCCTGTGGGTATAGGGTATGGACTTATTAGATACTGATCGGATAGATCCGGTCACAACATGTACATACAAGTAGTTTAGTATATAAGCCAAGGACCCAGCTGGAGACGTCCTCCAGTCTGGTTCTCCTTGGAGTTCTACCTCTAAGCCAGTCCCCTCTTCCTAAAGTCTACGCTGTCTAGTGCAACCTGACAAAGTCCTAGTGGCTTAGGGTTGTTTCATGGGGTGTGTTGAACCCCTCCATCTCAAGGATGAGTGAATCCCTTAGGTTGTTTGAGGTGTCGAGAAGTAGAAGGTCAACATCTAGCATGTTGATGGTAGGATAGAAGGTCTATGAATAAACTAGTTAGTGACATATAAGAAAAAAAATGGCACGCACCCTGTACACTGAGTTCTCATCTTGTCCAGCATTACCGATGACGAGGGGGCCAGAAGGTGAACAGAGATATAGCTCAAATTCAATTTCTTGGATGGAAATCCAAGTGAAACTGCCCTTGCCAATGGACCCTAAGTCGCCACCAACATTCGATATGAACTCTGCATGCATGAGGAGGGGCTGGGATCACAATTGACATAGTGCTTCACTTTGCTGCCAGGAGATGCCCATTTGGGTTCCTCCTCAATGGTGATCATGAAGGTGAGGCCGATGTGAGGTTTGTGGGCAATGATGTGTCTGAGATGCTTGTGTGTGTCAGTGGGAGAGGCGGTAAAGCAAATCTTGCCGATCCACTTGGGTGTCAACATGCTTGAGTGGTTGTTTTCAATGAGAACTTGGAAATCAGGTTTCGCCTTTCGTTCAATGTTGTTCTCGTTAGTGTAGTAGAGGCCCATATTTGTGGCAATGATGAAGTTGAACATATGCTTGCTGTGACCTAGAGTACTGAGGAAGTTGTTGACAATGTGCGAGAGCAATACCACGAATCCTTTGTGTGCAAAGGAAGGTTTCATAATGATAAGTCTCTTCTCCTCCTCGAGATATAGGAACCTGCAGGAGGATGGGATAGTTAGTTCACCCATGCTTCTTCCAATTCACGGGATATGCTTTGCATTGAATGATGCACGTTCTCCTTGAAGTGTTTGCCAAAGAGTCTTGACTTGATGTGGTGTGATTTGTTCAATCATCTATCATGGTGAGAAACGAGTTAATAGATATGTAATGTGGAATACCTGAATGGTATCAAGTGGTAGATTTGCAAGGAGTGAATGAATGTGAGCTGGATGAGTTAGATCAAGATATCTTGCCGAAATGGCAGTATCCACCTATCTTGATGTGATTTCGCTTATCGCGGGAGTTTTCGCATGTGCTTTCAATGAATGTACAGAGTATTCATCGCTCTTCATCAACTTCACTTGTCCAACATTGCTCTTGGTTAGAGAATGGGCCAGGATTACAGGGTGTGAATATGTATTCTGTTTAATCTCTAAACAATTGTATGTCAGTAGGACAGAACTTGTGGTTGAGTGGTTGCATCACTGTGATGGGGTAGTTCAGTATGCCAGTGTTAGAACCGTATAACTCCTAAGTGCAAACTCCGGAACTTCAGAGTTATGATGTGCAGTCGGGATGTTGGCTTCACCTTGTGTGGTGTGCCCTTGTTGTAAGTCTGGTCCCAGAACTTCAGAGATGGGACTCGTGTCAAAGTGTTAGAACCTAAGCAGAATTGGTTGGAGGGAGACAAGAGGGACAAGAGTGTGACCAAGTCGATATTCGAACTGATTAACTACGACAAGTAGTTTAGTAGGGTTTATATATGGAGTCCAGGGTATCGTAGAGTGAGCGGAAGCGCAGTCCGCAGGTCAAGTCCAGAGTAATACTACAGAAGACTGTGTAACTGCATAGCGTAACTAGATGTAGTCTAGCATAAGAATAAAATGGAGAAGAGTTTAAAGGGATAGAGTGTCGGGTATACAAGTCCGATCGCCTGTGACTACGTCTTGGGCAAGAAAGCTCCAGAGTTGGACTTAGCGAAAAGTCATGGATATGACAGCTAGCTGATTCGAGTAGGCATAGTGTGCAGCTTCGAGGCAATGCTGCAGTACTCAGTTGTTGGTCCCTGTCTGGGGATACATGTAGGAGTTTGAGTTGTGGTGTGCGGAAGAGTGGGTCTCAAGGAAAGGCATTCTGTACACCATAAAATGAAATAGAAATGCATGATTATTACATAATACATATCAGAGCTCAATAGATAACAAAAGAGGAGGGGTCGCGGGTCTGTCCAAAAGATTGCTAGACGACGAACACCAGGAAAAGAAAAATCTAGAAAGTTACAATACAAATGATGAGTTAACTGGCAGTACGACTTGCCTAAATTGACACACCAAAGAAGAAAGGAAAAGTGAGAACTAAGATGTAGTGAATTGCCAGAACATTGCAGCCGTGCTCAACACAGAAACAAAATCTCAGGGTCTAGAAGTAAGCTGTAATCTATGGCACGTACTAGATGTGGAGGGAGAAGGGAGGGATTGCAGCAGCTGACATGGGAGATGCGACTCAGAGCGCCACGCAGGGGCAAACAACAGCACTCAGAAATGATGCTGAAAACGGCAGGAGGGAGAAGCTGCAGGAAAATAGAATGGAGCGAGTGGTGTAAACCGTAGCGGGAAACAATGACAGTGGGTCCGCTATGTTTGGGTCTGAGGTGAAACAGATCCTGTAGGTTGGAAACACATGGTAGTGATGCACGGATAAGCAAGAACATGGGTAACCTGCGGGTCGCACAAGCTGTACCCATACCTATACCCGGCAAAAACCCTTGATACCCGTGCCTATACCTGTGCAGGTTTACCCACAGGTATGGGTGCCACATCGACGACAACACATTGAACGATGATGTCATCATTGTTGTGTCGTCGTCATCGTTGCGTCGTTAGTGTTTCGAAGTCCAGTTGTGCAACTGCAAAAAGACTGGCAACTGGACTGGACTAGACTAGTCTGGCAACTGGACTGCAGTTGCAGTTGCCTTGCTTTGGGACAATGTAAAGACCACTTTGGACTGGTTGCAACCGGTTGCAACCAGTACACAGCCACATTACCTACTTCCCATAAATTTCCCTGATTTTCTAACATTTATTTTGATTTCATTAGACTATATTTCAGTTTGATTCTTTTTTATGCTTTATACATGACATGTAGTTTTAAATAAATCATGTCTACCCTTCCCATGGTCCGAATTATGTACATGACCAGGGGATGGATAGAAAGCCATTAGTCAGTAGAATATTTCATATCTACAGTTGGGAGCACAATTCCCATGGGTTATAGGCCAAAAGACTGGTCTTTCAAAGACCAGTTGCCTCTCAGTACTCAAATTCAGGCAACTGAGACTGCAGTCCAGTTGCCAGTTGCCTACTTTCAGGTAACTGATTTTATCAATCCAGTTGTAGTTGCCTGAAATTTCTGGACTGGACTGGACTTTAAAACACTATGCATCGTTGTCATGACAAAGGGTAGGTGAGGGCACTGTGTCGACGACACATTGTGTTGTTGTCGTCATGTTGTTGTCACAATGAGGGCACTGAGGGTGGGGGTGCCACATCAAAAATGACATGACGACAATGTCATTGTTGTCATGTTGTTGTTGTTGTCACGTCATTGTCACGACGAGGGGAGGAGGCAGGTGGGTGAAAGGGTGGCAAGGGCACTGTGTCAACAAGGGACTCGCTGCGTCATTGTCACGATGAGGGGAGGAGGTGCCAGGTCGACGACATGGCATGTTGATGTGTCGTTGTTGCAACAAGAGGAGGACATGGGCAAGAAGGCAGCAAGGGTGGGGACACCATGTTGTTGTTATGACGAGGGGTGGGCAAGAGGGCTGTGGGCAAGTGGGTGGTGGGCAGTGAGGGTGGCGAGGGCACTGCGTCGACGAGGGAGGGCAAGAGTGGGTGAGGGCAAGAATGAGAGTGAGGGGGGTGATGGTGAGGGCGCCACATCGACAATGTCATTGTTGCCGTTGTGTAGTTGTTGTGTAGTCATTGTCGCGTCATTGGGATGAGTGAGCACCAAACTGTATTATCTTAAATGGTCATGGGTCAGTACATGGGTATGGGTATGACAAGGGATGGGTATGGGTGGGAAATTTAGCAACCCATACTCATACCTGCGCTGTACCCACACCCTAACCCGTGCGGGTTACCCATACCCTTGCTCTTGCCTATGCATGGACTGTAAACACCGTAGAGAAAAGTGACCAGGTAGGTGCAATGGTGGGCTGTGTCTGATGTGCAGCGGTGAGGACACTTGTCATGTCGAGCTAGGACCTGGGAGGGATTAGTGTGGTTTCAAACCAGTTGTGAACTGGAACCATAGTCCGCAGTAGTTACACAGTGACCAGAATTTACTGCGGTCAAGTTTGGTCAGGGTCCATGGGAACCATTACCAGTTTTGGTCTGAGACTGCTTGTCAAACTGGGACCGTGGCAACACTACGTGATGTTGGAATAGATCAGCAATGACGAAACACTAGGAAAACTCCTAGTGGAGTTAAGCTAGTAGTTCCAAGTCAGTCACACTAATCACTAGTCAGTCACACTAAGTGATCAGTAGACATGATCAGTAGATGATCCTGATCATCATTATGTCAGCATTACTAAATGATGACTAAGACACAGTCCAGATACAATCTGGACTGATCTATGCTGCACATGACATAATCAACTGTGCATTGCACAGTTGACTACACATCTACTGCGGACTGACTGTGTATGGCTGTGTGTTCAGCAACAATCATCGTTGATTGATCACATGATGATTCAATCTCCTTTTTATCTTATCATATAAATACAGCATGTAACGTAAGATGTAGATTAGACTATTCAGTTGATTCAGACACCCGATATCTTATCTCTATCACTCATCCTCTGAATCTACCAATCACTATTTGACTCCGTACCAAGAGACTGCTAGAAGAGTGAGTCTCATCACTGTTAGAGTCGTGCAAACTCCTAAGTGCGAACTCCGGAACTCCGGAGTTGTTGCGTGCGGTCGGGACGTTGGCTTCACCTTGTGTGGTGCGCCCTTGTCGTAAGTCCGGTCCCAGAACTTCGGAGGTGGGACTCATATCAAAGTGTAAGTCCTAACACGAGCGTGTTAGAACCTAAGCGGAATTGGTCAGAGTGAGACGAGAGTGACAGGAGTTTAATCAAGTCAATATTCGAACTGAGGTAAATACATCGGAGTACTCGAGTTTATATATGGAGTCCGGGGTATCATAGAGTAAGCGGAAGCGCAGTCCGCAGGTCAGGTCCGGAGTAATACTACGGAAAACTGTGTAACTGCGTAGCGTAGCTAGATGTAGTCTAGTGTAAGAATAGAATGGAGAAGAGTGTAAAAGGATAGAGTGTCGGGTATACAAGTCCGATCGCCCACAACTACATCTTGAGCGAGAACGCTCCAGAGTTGGTGAGGAGTTTGGTCCGGAGGTCCGGAGTTGGACTTGGTGAATATTTATGGATATGACAATCACTCTACATCTATCCCTATTGTTGTACTGCACACCAAATGGAAGGTATTACACTTCTGTTAAGCAAAAGGCCAGAATGCAAGGGAAGTGAGCATGCACCAAAGGTCGCTCCAATCGAGCTGGATCGTGGTGAATAGCGGAGCGGACATGTTGAGAGTGTTAGGAAGCATTGAGGATGGTCAGAATGTGCTAAAGAACCTGCAGGAAGTAGTAGAACATGTTATGAGAGCAGTAGAATGAGAGGAAAAGAAGTACATCAGGAAAAACCTCAACCTGATAATTGCAACAAAATATAGGAAAAACACAGTTATTTTGAACAAAAAGTTACAAATATAACATTTTCAAAAATTTGTTCCAATTTCCTAGTCCCCTCAAATCATTTGTATAATATGTTACTAATGATAGATTATTGTTAACAATTCTATACTATTATCTGTGATTATGTAGGATATTTATTATGTTTTGAGTGGTTCGTCACCATTGACTAGGCCAAGTTTTGGGTGAGCAGTCCAGGCATGTTACCAATGACTGGGCCGAGATTTTGGGTGATCATTACTATCAACTGGGCTGAGTTTGGGTAGTTGGTCTCAGTACATTCCCATCGACTGGGCCAAGATTTTGGGTGGTCGATACTATTGACTGGGCCGAGTTTGAGTAGTTGGCCTTGGTACATTCCTGTCAACTGGGCTGAGATTTTGGGTGGTCATTACTATCAACTGGGCTGAGTTTGGGTGAGGGATCTCAGTATGTTCCAATCAACTTGGCCAATTTTTGGGTGGTCGTTACTATCAACTGGGCGAAGTTTGGGTGGGGGACCTCGGTACGTTCCCATCAACTGGGCCAACATTTTGGGTGGTTGTTACCATTGACTAGGCCAAGTTTGGGTCAGTTGACTGGGCCGAGATTCAGAATTGATCTGAGATTCATTCTAATGTGTAAATTCAAATATTAGTCCTGCATAAATCAGGACCACCCTTTCATGCTTCAGACCATATATATGAAATGTAGCAGTGCCCCCCAGCATTCAACCCATCCATACACCAAGGCAATTGGCTGCGAGAAAGCCAAGATATAAGCATTACAAGATCACCTACCATACTAATTTCAGAATTTTGGCTCAGTCAATACATCCCCATGGAGCCCTTATATATATCTACAACATATCATGAGCTCATGGAATAAGAATAGTGTTCTGTTAAATTATTCTCATACTACCTCCTAATCTTTATGTATTACTTTATACTACATTTAAATTCATACAAGTACTATTTCTATGATATGCACCTTGGTTCAAGATACTATCAGCTCACCTCAATAATCTTTTCTACTTGATTATAACATAGATCCAATCATTATGCTACTTTTTTCCATTCTGAGATTTTATTAGATTATAAGGTATATGGCAGATTTATGCAAGTGGAAAGTCTATAGTCCTTTAGATCACACATATACCTACTCTCCATTAATTTGGTTCAATGTTTCTACCATTGTGGAAGCTCATAATCCCCGAAGAAACCTATAGAGGGTGTGGGAAAATTCTTCAGAGTAGTTGGAGATTTATGCAAAACATGCAATTCCAAGACATCTACTGGTCTGATAACATTGTATTTACATTATATATTGTTCTCTATGGTCTGAAAATATGATACTGCAAATGTGAGACATCATAATTTGATATATATTCACTGCAAAATAATGAAATTAGTATGCATCCCTCGTCTTTGCCAAGTTCATTCCCTTTGAGTGAGTAGGACAGCTCCACCACCGATATGTTGACTGTCTCTGCTAGGCATTAGTGTTGGTCCTGGTCTATGTACTTGTATGGTCACTTGTGTTACTATAAGTGCTGTGAAGTCAATGAACAAGGCGATCAGCATTGGTAACCAATGTGATAGATATATTGATACTAGACAGAATAGGTGGCAGATTTTCCTCTGGATCATCCAATAGATTTGTTCATGGAAGTGGCAAACCATGTACGGTGAGAGGGTGGAAGTGAGATGGAGCACTATGTCTTTTGTTTTGTCTCTTTGATCAAGTCTGAATATATATATGTTACCACCCTATTATCCTTGATTTATTGATCCGAGACAACATTAATTATAGACATTGTGCAAATGGCAATTGCCAAGGAATCACAGTTGTTGAAGCAGATGTTACGAGAATCTGTAAGGAAGGAATAGCCGACCTCATTGTTACCCATGGTGTGTGCATGGTTATCATAGAAAATCCAAAGTTGAGGCCTTTGAGAACTTTCTTCTCCCATATATTGATGGTGATTTGTGTACTTGGCAAACATAGCCCTGAGTTGATCAAGATGGATTCTGTCTCCCTTGTACAACAATTTATTCCATTCTAAATGATCCACACAGGTATGCTCATTGTTTGAAATTTGATGGAGGATACATAGTGCTATAAAGACATGTATACAACTGAAAGGAGAATTAGTCTTCTCTGTAAACCAGGAGAGGTGGGTGTTACAGGCTTGGAGATCATCACCATGGAACTGAATAGTTACCAGATGTTTTATTTCTCTCAAGCAGGTTAGGCAATGCAATATTGGAATTTGGCAAGATAGCCAATGACCTCCTTGGGTTCTTGGTGACCTCTATCTTTGTTCAAGATAATCAGGTCAAGGAGACATTCTGTAGGACAGGGGATGTGATTTATAGAGTCCCTGTTCCATATGGACAACCAAATTCTACAGAGGATATTATGTAATACATAGAAGTTGACAGTATTGTGGTGTAATGTTGATCTGAATGTCATAAGGTATGATTGAAGGGCCTGGAGTAGGGGAATCATGTAATAGTTTTGTGATGGTAGATGAAGTAGAAGGCAGAGGAGAGTGATGACAGGTTGAATATACTTAAAGAGAGAATTGAGATCTTGGTGAGAGCAAAATCACTTGAAAACCATAATATTATGATTGAGGAAGAAGCTGACTCTTTTTGTGGATCTGGAGAATTTAGTATCTGCAATCTCAAATCATTTGTAGTGTCAAGGAATGCTAGAGTGTCAAGATAATAAGCTTTGACCACATTCCTGATCCCAAGCACTTCAGAGTCTATATCTAAGGTGTCAGTGATCTAAACTAATTTATATAAGTGGTTGACATCATATCCAGTGACATGTTTATGCTACCATGTCATGGGTAGCCAGGGAGAGATAAGATGTTCATCTTGAGAGATTTGACAGGAGGTGGTTTGTAGGAAGACTTGGTTACATAGGTGAGTGGTGAGATTGTTGAAAGGGGTATGTGAGTCCTAAGAGGGGATGGAAGGGAATGAGAAGATAGGATTCAAGACTTGCCAGAGGATGTATAAAGAGCCACCCAAGTTAAACTGTTGTATTTTGCAAGGAATCCAATTATTGGAACCTGGAACATCTGAATAGGCCTGTTTACAGTTGGTGATGTGTACACATTCCCATCTTTGTCCTCAAGACATGAGAACAGAGATTGCAGACAAAGCCATCCTGGATCTTCAAACCCTTGAAGGGTGTGATACCATCACAAGTGATCTGAGCAGAGAAAGGTCTTTATGAAGGTTCAAGAAGTTGACAAGTTGGTTGAAGAAAAGCTTGTTGAACTTGATGCTATTGTGTTTGTGACACAAGTGACTTTGGACATGACATGATACCAAGGCCATGAGACAGATGTTGTAGTACTCCAAGAGTATTCAACTCAGGATCTAGGACAATGTTGAATTTTCTAGAAAGGGATGATAGATCAAACTAACCTTTGGATTATAGACCCATAATAGGATTGTTGATACCATCAACAAGGTGAGATAAAAGTACTGGGACATGGG
Organism: Xerocomus minutiporus; assembly: GCA_038092995.1. Taxonomy (NCBI): domain Eukaryota; kingdom Fungi; phylum Basidiomycota; class Agaricomycetes; order Boletales; family Boletaceae; genus Xerocomus; species Xerocomus minutiporus. Next base: position 4,214 of record JBBPRM010000367.1, on the reverse strand, counting down.
GGTCCAGAAAATCATACATATGCTCCAGGCATCTAAAGAACATGTTAAGAATAAGCATATTAGACAGAATAAAAACCTACCATGCATCTGAATTAACATATTGGGAGATAGACAATATGATCATAAAAGACTGTCTGTAATGAACTCAAAAGACTGGTTGTATGAAGGACTGATTGTATGTTTAATCATGAACAACAACAGGATGACCAACAGAAAGGGCTTTCCATATTTTGAGGACAAGATCAAAGGGGTGTTTATAGGAAAAGACATACAACAAGTCAAACCTGGAAGAACTTGTGGGTATAAAGCAACACAATAAACATAAGCCTAATTGAAGACAAGGAGATTCTCATCACGCTCCTCCAGAGTAAGAGCAATAGTTTTCAAACCCCCAGGCCATTGTAGTAGCAGATTCTGGGACTTGGATTCCATGGATACCAATGACAAGATTGAGTTTCCAAATTGACCTACTAAGTAAAGGTTGTGGGCAATGAGGTGGGAAATTGTGAAGGTTGAGCTTCAAGAATAGGATCAATGACGATGGATGAAGGAACATGAACAGGATGAATCATTTGCAATAGAGGAGAATATAGGTTAGGGACAGGTGTTGATAACAGATGATGAGCCTGGTTAATTGTTCTGATTGAACAGAACTGAATTGGCCTTCTGGTATTCATAATGTGCTGTTTGGACTGTGTCTCTCTTTGTCTTGAACTCCTCAAGGGCTGTAGGATCACTGTGAATATTGCTAGTTAGAGGGATGAAATAATGTGTGTGTATCCACACTTCGAGCCTCACCCTCTTCTATCCATAAGCCCTCTGGTTGGAAGCTGAATGATCCTCTCAGGAGAGGAGAGAACACATTAGTTGAATGATTTCAAGTAAGTCACTAAATTATTTGTGGCATAGAATATTTAATTGAGAGCAAGTGATTTGAAAGGCAACACACACATAGGACAATCAAAGATGTTGGAGGGAAATGTAGCAATGTATGAGAGTAGATGTAAAGAGAGCACAAATAGAATCATGTGTTATTAGGGATCTGCGTGGGTATACCCTGGGGTATTTGAACTCATACCCACACTCATACTCACCAAAACCCATACCCACCACTGTGGGTATGTGTATCATTGTGGGTTGGGAAAATGGTACCCATAGGTACTATTGAAAAGTCTTGGATAATGTTAACAATCCTAATTTTGGCAATCCTAACACTGATAATCCTAACCCAATTGTAACCTTCATAGTTCTAATCTTCATAATTAGTATTTACCTATGCTTATGATAAGATTATTGAAGTAGTGAAACAAGGAAAAAAAAACAGCATATGATGAAGTAGAAGGTACTTGTATAGTCTTTTGGTGTATTTTTAGTATATTTTGATATAATTTAGCTAATGTTAGACCAAGTTTAGGATAATCAAGGTTAGGATAATGAATGTTAGATGAGATGTGGCACTTCATTTGGCTAATTATGGCCAAAATTAGAACAGATTAGCATTGGGGATAGCAACAAAGGAGATGAGAAGTACCAATTGGACAATCTCTCAAGTCACTTCACCAAAGTCACCTATGTGTAGACCTTTTTGTCAATCCACACCGTGGGTATGAGTATAGGTATGGGTATCCAACATTCATACCCATACCCATACCCATCAGTACCCATACCCACGACCTATGTGGGTTACCCATACCCATGCAGAACCCTAAATGTTATACAAGTAGTCAAAAATATGTATTGTACAGATGAAAGAGTTCATCAACCTAGAATGTGATGAATTCCTGATTCCATCCTAAGGGGTAAAGGTTGTTGACTAATGGAATATGACCAAGGGGGCGCTTCGACCGGAAGATGCAGCGGTACGCTCCACAAGGGTGGTCGTGCTAATTATCAATGTTCACTTCAGTCCACTTTCTAGGCTGCAAGATTGCAAGCTGCTCTTGAACGTAGTGCAAAGAACCTACAAGTGAGTCGGTGGGAGAAATCAGGAGATCATTCTTTTACGCCAGGATCGCGATCATAACGAATGAGATAGTGGTATGCAATGTCATTGCACGGCCTAAGTCATAGTACATGGTTGGGATAGCGATACAGGCCTGAAGGGTAATAATCATCGACCATCTCGATCACCTCCATTGCAAGCTTCAGTGCAGCATTGGCAACAATACTTATTGTGCAATGATGACGTCTCATCTCTTCTATCTTAGCAAGGAGCCACTTGGCTCAACTAAGTTGGGCGACTGGTTCCAGCCCAGACCGGCGATTAGTCGAAGTTGTGGCAGCACTAGACTTACTACAGTGACCACAAAGGTTAGTGCCTACTTTGGTACCTCTGTTGCAAACTCTGGGCAAACATTGCCAATCTGCTTCTCATGACCATAAAAAAACATATGGATGGAAATGTTAAGGGACTAAGGGTGACTAGTCAAGCTTGGGACCAACTCAGGACGACTCTGTGTGAGTAACCAAGAATGATATTGAAGTTGTAGAACGAAGATACAGTACCTGCAGTCCACTGTGAGTAACCAAAGAGTCTCAGAGTGGACTTGCAGGGAGATGTGTGCGCTTCAAGTAAATACTAGCAAACAACTGGCAAGCCACATCAGACAATGATGGTTGGCTGACTTCATGCTACGTTCGATCTCATTGATCTCATTACTTTGATCTCACAATACTTATATGTATAAAGTAATAGGTAAGGCAGTCTGAGAACTACCTCTGAGGAAATTTTGTTGTGCGCGTCAGTTCATATCACTTGAAGTTGATGAACATCTCAAGTAAGTCATAGATGAGATAGCTTGACATACCCCACAGATGGCACCAAAAAAATGGACAACCAATGAGCAATGGACTGGACTAGTTTGGCAACTAGACTGTAGTTGTGTTACACTTGGTCCCGGATAGGGCAGCAAACATAGCCTCTGTGAGGGGGCGAGAGTTCGAAGGACATTCAAGGGGGTTTCCACTCAACGAGTTCGAAGGTTCAAGGGACAAGACACCCGTTCAAAGCATAGGCATAGGCTTTCAAAGAGTCAAAGGACGAAGGAGGTCAAAGGAGCTTAGATTTGTGTACAAGGTAGCAAGTATAGAGGAGATCTAGGTTGGGGATATGAGACATGTACCGAAGGTATATATACTGTCCTAGTAGTTTAGGGCAGGTGTAGGAGAAACAGAGTCGAGTCATAAGAAGACAAAGGAGAGATGACTCATCGGGGGCCGATGGAGTCATGACTACAGTGAAACAACACATCGAAGCCGATGCAATCGTGTAGAGCGTAAGCATAGATGACAGGTGAAGGAAGCAAGGGTTAGGTTAGCAGCCCACAAGACAGTGAAAGGTATATCATCATGTCCAGGACTTGATCGGCATGCCGGGCCAGGTGCTGAATAAAGACCACTGGGTCATGGTATCTCCGAGACGAAAAGGATTAGCTTCAGGCATCACAATGCAAGCCAAACACGCACTACGTCATCCAGTCTGCCACACTCAGTGTCACATCATGCACCACCATATGCAAAACATGGGTGCAAACGTGATTCCATGCTCAACATGACCATGGTATTCTGCACGCTGGCCAGCGAACCCAGTACCGTACTCATACCCAACACAGCCATCTGCCTCTGGCCACTTGTACATGCCCATCGGCTCCACCTCATTGCACTCCAAGCTTTGCTCCGAGAACAGGGCAAACAAATCATTGTAATGCTGCTGGCAGTGGGCCTCCCATTTGAGACTGCTGTCCATCAGGTCCCAGCACCTGACAAGGGTATGAGGAGACGCTCGAGCGCGATTTTCACATACCAGTCGGAACAGATGTAACAGTAAACGACAAAGGTGCAGTTGCAAATGTTGACGCCATGTTGATGGGTGAAATGACCCGACCACCCCTGTGCGTCTTGCTTGCAACAGCCAGTCTTGCTCATCCATTCACACTGATGGGCCTTGAGAACATGACACCAAATGTGTTGAACAAATTCTGTGTGTGTGTTCCAAACATGGGCAGCATTCCAACAGCCTTTCCAGCGGCAATGTGCAGGCACATATGTGGCTTCCAGCTGGGTGTCAGCCCATTCTTGCATGAGCTTGACCATGCATCAGCAAAACACTGACTTATACTGTGGGTGTGGCACAGGTCTGTACAGGTCCGCTACAGCGAAATGCTGTCTGTACAGGTCTGTACAGGCCTGTACAGCCACTGTACAATAGGGGACCT
>JBBPRM010000366.1:0-19100 GCA_038092995.1 Xerocomus minutiporus | reverse complement strand
GAGAACTGCACGGGTATGGGTACCCGCGGCGGGTCACGGGTACGGGTACGGGTCACATTTTTGTGACCCATGAACCCGTGACCCGTGGGTATCATACCCGTGCGCGTTGTCGTGACCACCCGCCCCCCACCTTTGCCCTGCCCTGCCCTCACCCTTGCGCTCGCAAGTGCGGCGTGACGACGACGACGACACGACGATCGTGATAGCACGATCGTCACGTCGTCGTCGTGGCCACCCGCCCCCTACCTTTTCCCTGCCCTGCACTCACCTTCGCACTCGCAAGTGCGACGTGGCGACGACGACGATCGTCACCGACGTCACGTCGTCGTGACCACCCACCCCCCACCTTTGCCCTACCCTCACCCTTGCGCTCGCAAGTGTGGCGCGACGAACCGCGACCTTCATCCGCCTCCCTCGCCCTCTGCGCGACAACGACAACGACAACGTGTCAACCGCGTTATCGCGGCTGGCGCGTTGTCGTCATTGTGGTCGCTGCCACCCGCCCCCGTTGCCCACGCCCTCACTGCCGCGCCTCCCTGCCTTCACCGTGCCTCCCTTGCCCTCAACGACAACGACGTGTCGTCGTCGTCGTCGTCGTTGTGGCCGCCGTCAGTTGCCCTCGTCGCCCGCGCCTTCACCCCGCGTCTCCCTCGCCCTCGCCCTTGCCTTCCCCTTCGCCCCGCCTCCCTCGCCCTCTGCGCGTCGTCGTCGTTGTGGTTGCCGCTGGCACTCTCCCGAGTCGCGCCTTCACCCCGCGTCTCCCTCGCCTTCGTCTTCGCCAACCCGTGGGTTGACCCATGACGGGTGTGCACCCATACACCCGTCAGGGGCACCCGCGAAATACATAACCCGTGGGTTATGCGGGTACGGGTTTTCACGGGTCGGGTGCGGGTTGACATCATGGCACCCGTGGGTTCACCCGTGCAGAACTCTACTGCTGAGCGAATGTTCACGATCACAGAAGGAATCAAAAAGAAAACTGTCACCAGAAAACAACTGCCTCTGACCCCAGCGTACGCATTTACGGACTACCGCTCTCAAGGTTTGCACGATAGGCACATGTGCAGGACGGTTCACAATAACTGACGCACAATTTGAAGGGCAAACGATATCGAATGCAATAATTGACATAGGAAAGCCACCATCGGGAAGGCTTACGCCGTTCAACGTGTATGTCGCACTGTCACGGTGCCGAGGCCACGAATCCATACGTCTTCTGAGGGACTTTGACGAGAAATTGCTCATGTCGCATCCAAGCGAATACTTGCGAGTTGAGGACGAGAGGCTAATGGGACTGGACGACGATACCCAAAAATGGTGGGACAAGATGCAAAAGAATGGCATGTTAGCGTAGTTGAATTGCTATCACTGAGTACCGAGTGCTGAGCACTGAGCAGGCGGCTAGCTATACATGGAAACTAAATGCCACGATGGGCAAAAAACACGACATCACAGCCACAATTGTCCCCCCCCCAGTGACCTTGTAAACAAGGTAACTGCCAGAACAAGCGCTCAGCGTTTGCCGCCAACCCAGTCAGCAATTCAATTCCACCCACGGACATAAAAAATTTCACTGATTTCTAGCACTAAACGGAACAATCTGGAAACACTGAGAATCGACCTCATCCTATCAGATGACTTAGCAATCGATGTCCCGAAACTATACTATGAACACGCCCAACAGATTCCACCCTCCTGACGATATGGTATGTTATTGACTATATCTCACCCACTACTGACATATGGACTGTAATTTGCATCTCTGCAGCGATACTGGCAGGTTGGTTAAAGCTCTTTTGTGACCGAATTGCCCAGGCACCGCGTAGACCAACCCTGTTTATTGCGGGCGATTATCTGCCTTGATCGCCGAGTATGCTGCAGATACCATGTTCACGTGCGGCACAACCAAATTCCCGGCTGTCGTGAATACTCGGAGGCCAGTTCTTGATTCCCATGCTTGTATGCGGCGTTTCATCTACTCAGAGTTCGGAATCGACTCACGTACGATGCACTAGGTATCTTCAAGAATTCGCAATGCAGACCAGGACTCACGCTGGTCCACCCGGTTCTTCTGTACTCATATGAGACCGACTTTAAGGGATATCATGGTTTAGGTCCAAGCTTCCGTTCAACTTTCGGAGTCATCCGTAGGTTGCCACTACTACCTACATCAACTATCAAGGAAACGAAACACCATTGCACTTCAGATAAACCGATCAGGAAATCTGTCAAAGTGAAACAAAGCCAACGTCAAAAGGCCACCCGAAACTCGAAAGGTTTGACCGTTCTATTTCCAAACGCTTGCTTGTTCACATCAGTGCATTAACATTTCTTCCCTCACATGCAACTAGTTGTACAGCGCAGTGGTCTTCAGGGTAGTGACCTTGACATGTACAATACTGATATTTGTGCCGTAGTGAAGAGATGGTTGGCATCACACTGTAGATCATTTTGTCCATAGTTTCGATTATATTAAATCAATGAATCAGGCTGATATAATCTGTGGCAATGCCACTATTACTCGGGTCTGCAAAAGGTTCATCCGCTGATAAGTTACAGTCTAACTAAACAGGGCACCGTTCTGGTGTCGAACGGCTCGCTTAATCGGGCCCATTGCACTCTCCGTAGTTTCCAGCGCCACTGTTTCAAGGCTGTCTGGCTAAACCCACATAGCCCGAATCGGTAGCTACACTTATGGCGACTAGCGGATTCTCAAAGTTGGATACAAATACGATGGCCTCAAGGAGAGGTTGGCAACCATCACTGGGTCTTTATACCTGACACTACAGTATGTTATCTCCTGCAGCGTTCAAATCCCTCAAAGTGTTCGATCACGACTACGCATACCTGGATAGCGGAGCACCTACATCGACCGACTATACAACATGGGTCATACTCCATGGGATGGGTTTCGACGGAGGTTCGTTGCTTTCGACGGAGGTTCGTTGCTTTCGACGGACAACCATACAGCATAGTTTGACTTGGGCCTCTTCGTGATGCAGCCGTCTTTGAGAAACTCCTTCCCCTCGCACATGCACACAACCTGCGCATTGTTATTATCAACAGACGCGGGTACCCACCTTCAAGTGGCTTTCAAGAGGAAGAGCTGAACAGGATAGGGCGTGGAAAGCAGATTGAAGAGGTGGAAGCCTTTTTCCGCGCGCAGGGAACTGAAATTGCGACATTTCTCGTCAAGTTTGCGACGGAGCAGGGTATCCCGTTGATGGATCCAAACCGTCCTACCGGTGGCATTGTCCTCATCGGCTGGTCACTTGGAACGATACATGCGCTTGCTGTCTTGGCATATGCAGATGAACTTCCAGAAGACACTCGGTCTACGCTTCAGAAATACCTGCATACGATAATAGCCCATGGTGAGACTACTACTTACCTGGGCCTTTGATCGATAATTATCAAGCCCCCTTTCAGATACGAGTCCAACCGCACTCGGCATTCCCATCACGGAGAGGCAACGAGCCGCTCTGTGGAGATTTGAAGCCGACGATCACATGCGCTTCAAATCCTTTTTCGACTGGGCGACCGCGCACTACCCACACAAGAACGCGGCCTCGGAGAACATCGACGACTTCGAGTTCAATGTCCCTTGGGATATTCCACGTTCGTTTCATGAGCTTTCCTCCTTGCAACGCACCAAGTACACGAATCCGGAAGCATTTATGGCCACCGGTTGCGATGGAAAGCTCAGCTTTTGCGACACCACCGCGTTTGCGGCACTTATCAAGCGTGCGCTGCTCGACAAAGCCCGCGCCAAGACGTTTCCAAATGTGCGCGTGCGGTACACGAGCAATGTGGCAAGTCCAGGGTTGTTGGTATGGGCACTGGGGATGTTACGAAAGTACCTGGAGAACCCAAAGGAGTTTTACGGACCTGATGCGGAAATAGCTAGGGATATCAAGATTGCGAAACAGGCGGAAGGAAACCACTTTATCTTTTGGGAAGACCCGGAGAAGGCTATTGGCCAATATACTGCCTCCGCCAAATTGTAGATAGTACTTGAATACGTGTTTGTCCAATTGGAAAATATTGTAATCCGTGCAAGTCCCTAGATACAGAATATCTAAAACTACTTTGGAAACAGTGGGGACAAGGAAAGCACAAGAAAGGGGAGGGGGAGTGATGAAAGTGCGAATTGCTCACCTGATAGGTCCTACTCTGGGAACGTTTGGTGGATTGCGGCGCTGGACTGTTCTTTCCAACGTTTGAACCCTCATTCCAGCTGAACACCAGACACGTTGGGATGATTCGGTTCGACACGTCTCGATTAAGGCTGCCTTTGGCGAACGCACGACAATGAGCGAGTGTACGGTACCATCGTACGATTAGTAAATCGCAAGGTTCCGCTGCACTTACGGCGTGCTGATTCTCATCGTTACCTTGTGCATCGCTTGCTTGTGATGCTCAATCATTGGAAGTGGGAACTAATTTCCAGAGTTACAGCCTTCATGAGATCGGTTTTGATGGCGTACTTGGACTTCGTTTGTCGGCATACTATGATTGGTCATCGCATGCAGGACACCAAACACACCTGGACTGATGCTAATTTTAAGCTGCCTGGCATCTTAGCACAACTGCAAGATACGGAGACACATTAGTTCCTAGTCTTATACAGTGCTGTCCCGGTGGTTACAATTACTTACAATGTTACAAATAGCTGTACAAAGTGTACGTATAGAGCGTAGAAATGGACACACGAAGGGGAACATTAGGTATTCTTTGATGGGGTGTGCGAAGATACTGGACAAGACTAAAGCCCATGTAGACTAGGCAGCTATGATGATGGTATACTTCAACAGGTGTAGCAAATAGTTTGTATATGTACTTGGGGAAATTTTATGATGGTAAGGTGAGTGCCTGGGGTCTTGCTCCAAGCTGACTTTGTAACAGTGTGGAAACTTTGATAGTTGCCTTGATGCGGCTTTCAAGATTTCTCAAGAGCTGGGTATAACAGCGGCCATGACAACGAAAATTGTTCCAACCCCTTCTGACTCTGTAGAGCTCGATCCCGCGAGATGTCCTCTCCTCCAGCACACAAGACTATCAAAGTGTTCGGTTACGATTACACTTACCTGGACAGCGGGGCGCCGGAATCCACCAACTACACAACATGGGTCATACTCCACGGGCTGGGCTTCAACGGAGGTTTGTTTTCTCCGATCACTTTCGACGAACACATCACTGACTCGGCTTTTGTGGTATAGCGGTTTTTGAGAAACTCCTTCCCCTTGCACATGCACACAATCTCCGCATCGTCAGTGTTAACAGACGCGGCTACCCCCCCTCCAGCGACATCGGAGAGGACGAGTTAAATTGGCTAGGACATGGAAAGAAGATCGACGAAGTGGGGCTCTATTGCCGTGCGCAGGGAACTGAAATCGGGACATTTCTTGCCACGTTTGCGACCGAGCAGGGCATCCCGTTGGCAGATCGGGAAAGTCACACCGGCGGCATCGTCCTCATTGGCTGGTCTCTTGGAGGGCAATATATGCTTTCAGTCTTGGCGTATGCCGATGAATTACCAGAAGACACCAGGTTGACGCTTCATAAATATCTCCATACGACAATATCGCACGGTGAGAACTTTGCTCCGATTGACCTGATACCATTGTCTATATCCAACTTCTTTTCAGATACAAATCCAACCGTGCTTGCTATACCCATCCCATCCAGACAAGGCAAGAATCTATGGAAAACTGAGCCCGACGATCAAAAGCGCCTCGATGCCTTTTTCCATTGGGCGTCCGCTCACTATATACACAAGGACGTCACATCAAAGAACGTGGAAGACCTTGAATTCAATGATCCTTCCGAAATCACACGTTCGCTAAGCGAAATTTCCTATGACGAGCGCCAAAAATACACGAGTCTGAGTGCATTTGCGCTCTCCGGCTGCGATGGAAAGCTCAATCTTTGTCACCCGACTGCGTTTGCAGCGGTCATCAAGCGTGCGTTGTTCGACAAAGCACGCGCTGAGATATTCCCCGATGTACGGGTGCGGTACATGAGCAGCGGGACGAGCCCTGGGATGTTCGTATGGCCCGTGTGGGTGCTGGGAAAGCATGCGGCGAACCCAGAGCCATTTTGCGGACCGGGTGCAGAAAAGGCGAGGGATGTGAAGTTTGTGAACCAGACGGAAGGAAACCACTTTGTCTTCTGGGAAAATCCGGAGAAGGCTATTCAGCAATACAATGGCTGCATTAACTTGTAGATTCAGTACGTCGTTTCGATTGTTCTTCGTGATATCCATCTGAAAATACAGAATCATGACCCAGATACATACGATATACAGATTGTCGCGTCATAGACCATATCGAATTTCTTTGGCAAAGGAATTGGTAAACGTAATCTGTCGGCAATAAGCATACACACGCAACCCTGAAGGTGCGTGTGGCGGTGTTCGTGAACTCCTTTCTGGTCAGTTCCAAAATAAACGTCAATAACTCTGCTTTCCAAAACGGGAACTGAACGTTGAACACTGGAGAATCTTCTCGAAACGTACCGCATCGACAACATCTTACCAGTGAATACTTCCGCCTTCTCGTGTTTTTGATTCTATGAACCATATAAAAGGTGCGTCGCGCCAGGCAGGTATGTCCCAGACCTCTACAAATTACCACACGAACACAACTTCATACTCAATTCTACCACACTTCCATCATGTCTTCTTTGATACAATTCCACTACGACCCTTTCGTTGGATTCGATCGCTTATTCGGCGATGAGTTCAGTGCCCGCTCCTCGCCGTGCACTTCCTCGGCCAAGAGTTGCCAACGCCCGAGGGCGCACCCCCTCGATTCATTCTGTCCCAAGTAAGTTTTTATTTGATCGGGTGTTCTGCCTCGTGTTCATCGCTTTTATCTCTCTAGGCTTGACTTGCACGAATCAAAGGATTCGAACATGGTGACGGCGACGTTCGAGTTGCCCGGACTCAAGTCCGAGGATGTCACCATCGACGTGCACAACAACCGCTTGACGGTGTCGGGAGAGTCTGGCACGTCCAGCTCTCACGAGGAAGGCGGGTACGCCGTCCGTGAGCGCCGATATGGAAAATTCTCGAGGGCGCTCCAGCTGCCTTTCGGAATCAAGGTACGCCCTTTGTGCGTGGATTATGTTGAATGTTGCTGATTACGAGGGGTAGCCGGAGGATGTGAAGGCGACGATGGAGAACGGCATTTTGACGGTGACGTTCCCAAAGGCATCCCCTGAACAACAGCCACAGCGGATTGCTATTCAGTAGACGACTGAAATGTCTTCTAAGCCGACAAAGGTTTTGTTCCTTGTTTAAATACATGATGCGTTGCGCATGATATGAAATATATTTGACTTGTACATAAGATTTCAAGAGAACGCTGATCGTAGAGTTTCGAAATTCAAGTAATACAACATTGTACAAGCAGAAAAGGTAGTACGGAACTAACAAGTTTGGCCTCAGTTCGAAGGCGCCCTCGCTGCCTCCTTCTCTCCTCTCAAAATCTTTTCTACATTGCCGCCGATGCGACGGCGATCCTCGAGCGTAAGATCTGGTTCTTGTGCCGAATATCCAAGTTCTGTGAGAGTGTTTTAGGCGAAACCAAACCAACACATGCCATATGCTTACTGAGGCTAGAATATTGCAAGGGTACACTTTCGGTTAGGACAGGCAGCACGGAAAGATCCAGAGGATACGAAGGACCAATCCAGGCGCTACGAATTTCGTGATCCCTGAGCGTAGGGAAAGACATTGTGGCATGTGCATGTGATATCAAAGAGGACCAAAAGATACATGCTTTCTCCAGATAAAACCGGGTGAGATTAGCAGCTTGTGCAGAAAGTAGCAGAAAGACCAACTTCTTCACGTGTGAGGGATGTACGAGAATGCTTCATCGTTGCATAAGAAAATGATAAGCGTCTGCGTGTAGTCTTACCTGAGATTACCTCTGTGTTGACAGAGGTACGAGAACACAGACGAAAACGATGTTGAAGGGACCCAAATCTCATAAGAACCTGCACGCCGTCGGCTTCGGGTGGGGGAAAAGACACAGGTATGACTCACCGACGGGGTGTGGACCGATTGGACCAGTGTTGACGCGGAAGAGAGGGACTGCTACAAAAGCCCCGCTGTGCCTCAGGCGTAGGACAGAATCACGCAGTCCAAGAGCAGCATGATGCTCTTCTGCATTGTTCTGGTGACAAGCGCAGGAATAAGGTATTCTCGTATTAGCAACGATTTGAAAAAGCACATTTCGATAGACATACAGAAATGCTATTCCCTAGGAGTGTGAAGGCGCTCAGCGAGTACTCGAGAACGGTCAGCAATGCCTACTACTTGATCTTGGCCTTCACGACTTGCTCAAGATCCGTCGTTGTTGAGCGTGGGACTGATAGCTCTCCTTGAGTACAGCCGGTCTTCAGCCAGATGAAACCAAGTTATCTCAAACGCAGCGTCCCTTTACTCCCTCCCGAAGTTTGGAGTTGTATCTTTCATCACGCCACGCACGTCCCCGGCGCTCTCATCCCCGACATCTACGCCTATGCACACCTCGTTGGCCCCGACTACAATAGGACATTTCACCCTCGCCTTCGAGAGGCGCTCATCACCAAACGTACCCTCGTCCGCGTCTGCAAGCAATGGTGGCACCTCGCCACACCCTACCTCTACCGGTCCCTTTACATCAGTCAAGTACACGGCTTGCTCTCGCTTTTCATCACGTTGTTGCATTCTGCGGCAGGCAAGCGCGCTATCGCTGGCACCCGACCCTTGGGTGAATACACCCAGCGACTCGACATTGCCATTCGTGACCAGTCCATGGATGTATCCGCCGAGTTTGGGTGGCTTGCCGCGATAATCAAATACTCGCCCAACCTTGCCATCATCTCCTTCGGCATCATGACCAACTTCGGCGGGAGGGACCTCCCGAGAGACATGGTATATGCACTCCATGATATCGCACCGACGTTACGTGTCTTTGATTGGTCCTCGCCCGATCTGGGACTATCTGCCGCTCAGATGACGGGTCTCATCCCCAAATGTACTCAACTCCGCGTTCTCAACTGTCCTTGGTTAGTTTGGTCTAGGGAGCTAGAGCATGGTGGCATACCACCCACCTTAACGACACTCCATGTACAAATCATCATGCCGGTCCAAGTCGCCACCGATCTTTTTGACTTTGACCCAAACGCTGCCCGCCGCCCCGGGCCCACAGCACTCCAAGAATTCATACTCGATATCAACTATCATTCGAAAGAGTTGCTCCACTTGTATGGCTCCCAACTCGTCTCTGTCCATTTACGCGTACACTTGCCGAGCAACGTAGAAGCTGATATGGAGCTGCTCGCACAGACGTGTCCTGGTTTGCGTCGTCTCACCATCACCTCTGAGCACTTCTCCTCCTTTATCCGTCCCAACCTTGTCTTTCCATCTATCACTTATCTAGGGCTGAGAACCACTCGGCATCAATCAACGAGACAGGATTTCAAAACGCTCTTCATGCTTTTGGAAGAGCTCAGGTCGAGCGTGCCCTCGTTACGGGTGGTACAGCTCCTAAACGAGCACAACATCTGCTGTTTATTCAGATCCCATGTCAAGCTTGTCAAACGTGCGTTGCAGCCGTTTATGGAGGCTGCTCCGTTTCGGGTGGAAGACAAGGAGGGCGTATTATTGACAGGTTCGAGCTGCCTCATGTTGATGGTGATTGTGGTTGGACTAATCGGTCTCTGGTGTAATTAGACAGGCTAAGGGCGCTTGGACATCTATGACGGACATCTAGACAAGTCCACGCGGTTGGCCATGTCCTTTGGAAGGCTGCACAAGAGCAAGGTCAGATCCCATCCAGATCACTACGAGGGTGTTGAACAACTTATTCAGAATGTATGTGACCGTTCTGATGTGACAACGTTGTTTGGAGTGCTCCAGCGGAGCTTGGTTGCGCAACACATAAAGAATTCGCTATTCCTAACTCTGGTCGCATGATTGACCTGCTTCGAATACTCATAAATCGCTTCATTGACTGTTACCTGGGACTTTTTGGTGCGACCACAACATGTTAATATACTCTGCGAACCGGTATTACTGTCAATTTGATATGCACATATTTAAAGGCTTATCTATTGCGTGACGTTACAACTTGACTTCGGGCGACGCATACCACTAAATTTTCTATTAAAGCCTTATCTTGGAGAGAGACCCTGAACGAGGCAGTCACCTTCTTCCACAATCCGCTTCACAGTTGATCTGCCTACCAACTCACCGAGTCTACAAAAGGATCAACAACAATCTAACAGTTTAAACAAGAGTAATCTTGGAATACCAGCTACAACCAATCAGCTTCTTGATATACTCGATGGCCGATCTTCAACAACACGGTAAATCAGCACTTCAGTCCACCAAGGGCCCATTAGACGACGTAGCGGCGCGCCCATCCAAGCATCGTACATTGACCAGTACGATCGTCATCAAACTCGGTATTTGGTCGTTCGGTCGGATCGCTACCCTTCTAACTAGATCTTCTACAGGCACATCGTCTATCGTCCATGAAGAGACTCACCAACCGCTACTTTCGATCTTGTCCTCGGTGGTTGAAACCGTCGTTCATCTACGCAGTCTAGGTCACAGGGTCGTTCTCGTCAGTTCTGGCGCCATCGGCGTTGGTCTCCGAACGATGGGGCTTCCCCAACGCCCAAAAAGTCTGTCCAAGAAACAAGTCAGTCGCATCACGCCCTGTTGGCATTCTACCTTTCGTTCTGTTTGCTCACCCAGGTAGCATAAAGGCACTTTCGGCGATCGGTCAAGGTCGCCTTATCGCGCTCTGGGATAACCTGTTTGGTCAGTTTGATCAGCGGACGGCTCAGATTCTGCTTACGCGAGGCGATATTTCTGACGTGCGTGCGTATCGTGTGTTCTTTTCGCGGCTAAGACGCGTTCCTGGCAGCGAACGCGATACTTGAATGCAGTGAATACGCTCAGAGAGCTCCTGAGTATGGGCATAGTGCCCATAGTGAACGAAAATGACACGATCTCTGTCAGCGTGCGTCGGCGTTCTTCCTTCCTTCGATACTGGCTGGCTGAGGTCGATGCAGGAAATAAAATTTGGTGACAATGACACGCTCTCTGCGATCACGTCGTCAATGATCCACGCTGATTATCTCTTCCTTCTCACGGACGTCGACGGATTGTACACGGCGAACCCACGAAAAGATCCAAACGCGAAAAAGATTGACGTCGTGACGTCCGTCGCAGACATCCGAGCTCAAGGTGACCTTGACCATCTTTTCTATATGATGATTTCTCATGATGCAACAGTCAGTACGTCTACGCTGGGTTCTAGTCTAGGGACCGGAGGAATGGAAACAAAGCTCATTGCTGCGGAGATCGCCACGGGGGCTGGAGTCACGACGGTCATCACGTCCAGCAAACACCCCTTCACAATCATGGATATCGTCAATTACTATAATCGACTTCGGCAATCTATCCCTTCGTCGGGTACGGCGAGCCCGGTGTCAAAACTCCAGACGGTGGACCTTGACCACGTCAACGCGACGCTAAGTTTACGACGGCCGCCGCACACGGTATTCAGCCCCTCTGCAACGCCGATGCGGGATTTAAAAGCCTGGACGAGCCATACGCTATACCCCGCTGGAAGCGTCATCATCGACAGTGGTGCTTACGCCGTGCTGTCGCGTCGAGAGTCCGGGGGGCGGTTGCTTCCAGTGGGTGTACTCGGCGTTCGTGGGTCGTTTGCGTCGGGACAGGCTGTGCGTATCCTCGTGCGAAGTTTTCCAGAAGGTGCAACCGAAGAGAAGACGCGGACGCTTCCTGATCCCAATGACTCCGAACACGAGATCAGGTCGCGATCGAGCTCATCTTCGTTAATTGATGATCTTGAATCAGACGCGCAGACTATTATGGATGATGATTTCTCGACGACGCAAGTGGAGGAGAGCGATGCGTGGGAGGTGAAAGAGGTCGGACGGGGACTGGCCAACTACAATTCGGTGCAAATTTCGCGGGTCAAGGGCTTGAACAGGTACGTCAAAGAGACATTATGTTTATTCTTTTTGCGACTTGGCTTCCTAGTGCACGGATTCCGCATCTGTTAGGCTACGCGGATACAGAATATATGGTCGAAAACATCACGATCCGAAGCTGGCAGTAGTGGCTGTGTAACTGTATTTGGCGTTGTTGTGTCCCGAATATCTAGGATGCGATTTATTACTTAGATCTTTTCTTTTCGGTTCCAGCTAGAAAGCATGTACCACGGAAATTCTATCAGACTACTCGCGGGCAAGTATCATTCCGTCGCTGTCGATGCACAACTGACCAACGACCAGGCAACAGTCACCCAGAGCTCGCCCGGACCGTGGCTGAGCGGTGAGCTGCACCTTTCCATAGTGGTGCCATGCAGTCCACGGACTGCTAATTCTCCACCCACAGGCTTGGAATATCCCTTACTCCATGCACGCCGCAACAGTTCTCAAATGGCGAAATAAATGTCAAAATAGCCGAGTCTGTCCGCGAAGAAGACGTGTTCATCATCCAGTCCGGGTGTTGCGATGTCAACGACAACCTCATGGAACTCCTCATACTCATCTCTGCCTGCAAGACCGCCTCGGCGCGTCGCATCACAGCGGTAATTCCCTGTTTCCCCTATGCGCGGATGGACAAGAAGGACGAGTCGCGCGCACCGATTACGGCAAAGCTCGTGGCCAATATGTTGGCCGTCGCGGGGTGTGACCATGTCATTACAATGGATTTGCATGCGAGCCAGATCCAGGGCTTCTTCGACATACCTGTGGACAATCTTTTTTCGGAGCCTCTGATGATTTCATACATCAAGAGACGAATCGAAGGGTGGAAAGACAGCATCATCGTGAGCCCGGATGCTGGTGGTGCCAAAAGGTGCGTGGTGGTGTCCAAAAGGGAGTGGTCATTGTGGGGTATTTACATCATTACCTAGGGTGACGGCGATTGCAGACAAACTCGGCGTCGAGTTTGCCCTGATTCATAAAAAGCGCGATAGCAAGTCCAAGAATTCCCCTGAGCGAATGGAGTTGTTGGTTGGTGATGTACGAGATAAGGTGCGACCCGGTCCATGTTTCAGGTTTGCCTGATGGGTTGACTAGGCTGGTGCTGATAGGTTGCTATTTTGGTGGACGATATGATTGATACCGGGCACACGTTGGAGCTGGCAGCGCGAACCTTGAACGAAAAGGGTGCGAAGACTATTCACGCACTAATATCTCATGGTGGGTCCCTGCCATTTTGGGTGTTTTGTCCCTGAGTAGATGATCGTCTAGGTTTGTTTGCGGAAGCAGACATGAACAGCCTACAAAACCTGCCATTGGAGCACATCGTGGTACGTGCGTTCTTTTGCATGTTACGCGTCCAATGTATTGAGGAGAGGTAGGTTACCAATACGATACCCCAAAAAGAACATAAAGCAGAGTGTCCCAAAATTATTGCGATAGATATCACCTCCACGATTGCAGAGAGCATTCGCAGAACACACAATGGGGAAAGTATCAGTTTGCTATTCGGTGAATGGGCGAATGGCAATGCTTTGGATATCGTGGATTAGGACTTTTTTTCGCATGTCCATCAATCTTTCCCATTGCTTAGACATTAGACATTCCGTGGATGCCGCAAATGACTTGCTAGTTGACATGATAGCCATCGTGGCGATACTTAGTACTTAACTCGTATCGTATCTGTACTTAGAAATACCGTCTGCGACTTTACTTGCAGCCCGTTGCAGAACGATAAAGCAGTCCGTAAAAAATTGACGTACGGGTGGACTTTGAATGCACATCTTCGACTGAAATATCCGTCGATAGAGAACAAATTGTGCTCTGTGACATTCCACTGGCTAGACTGTACTGGAAGTATATAACGTCCAGTCAGAGTGAGCTACACCCCACCAGTTCCCCTGGGCTTAATATTGTTGCTTGCTTTCTCTCGTGAACAACCAGCTCATTTAGTATGCTGGACAGGCTGGCGTGTGCCTTGCTACGCTTCCACGTTCGATCGCACGAACATCGGCTTCACTTCGCCAGTGCGCCCGTATAAGCGTTCATTTGCTTGAGGAATTGGGCGACGATTGCAGAGCATGGGGATTGAAACGACACGGCGGGTGCCGAGAGTTTCCTACTCCGAAAGTTTCTAATTTTGGAAGCGATTTATCGTTCTGCAACGGGCCGTGACATGTGACACAGATGCACCGGTGAGTGCCGGTAAGTTGACATATACGGAAGTATATATACAAAAAAGAAAATACTTTCCCCACTGAGTTGGTTCCCACGATTATATATGGCCAGAAAGAAGTTGTCTATCATGGCGACATTTCGCATGTGTCTATCACCATCTTATCATCGCTTGCGGAGCTTCTGCGAGCTTATGAATGATGGTTGGCTGCTAAAATTTAAGCTCGCCCTCCCGATTTGCGAGCAGAGACGGTGTGTCCCCACTGACCATCATCATATCTAAGAACCTTTGGACGCGTTTCCGGAAGATGGGGAACGACAAGGATAGTATGAACAATATCGATGAAAAGCAGCCATCTGCCGACTCAGACGCGGATCCAGGTGGTCTTTCGTTTGAAGAAGGTACGTCGATTCTAGATTTTTCAGTTCTTTTCTTTGTCTAGGTTTTCATCCGTGTTGTACGTAGATACGGCTGGGGGACTTGGCCGTCATCTGGGTGTCACATCATGTACGCTTCTTATCGTCGGACGCATCATCGGTACCGGTATCTTCTCGACGCCCTCTTCCATTCTGAACGGCGTCGGCTCCATCGGGGCCTCCCTCATGCTCTGGGTGCTCGGATTCGTTTTCTCCTTTTGCGGATTGTTCATATGGCTCGAGTTCGGGACCATGTATCCCCGTAGTGGTGGGGAAAAGGTCTACTTGGAGGCTGTCTACCAGAGACCGAGATACCTGGCTACGGTCATCTTTGCTGCGAATGCGATCCTGCTTGGATTTACTGCGAGCGGGTGCATCGTGAGTGCGGACTGAGTATGTATGCGTCTGACGTTGACCTCGCGCGGTAGGTCTTTGCGAGCAAGTGAGTGTCTTCGTCAAACTTTCTACCTTGGGGCTTTCATGACACTTCTATAGCATTCTTGTTTCTGCGGGCAAGGTCGCAACAGTCTGGTCTGAACGTGGCATTGCTCTCGGAGGTACGTCTTTATCAGCTTCCGTCTCACATGCACATAGGTAAAACATTCTATCTAGTGATCTTTTTCGTGACCCTTCTCCACGGATTAACCCCGCGTGTGGGCGTACACGTCATGAACGTGGGCATATACCCATGTTTTCGGGTCTGCATGCTGTCTAATGATCCCAAATTTTCAGTTTCTGTCCATCTTCAAGATCGTCATTCTTGTTTTTATCGTCATAACAGGTTGGGTAGTGTTATCGGGGAAAACACACATCGCCGATCCGCAAGCTAACTTTCGCAATGCATTTGCGGGTAGCTCGCACAGCGGTGGGGATGTAAGTGTTTTCCGTCGATAATCAGACCGAGTGCTAACGGCGATGTACAGTATGCAACCGCGACCTTCAAGGTCTTGAACGCATATGCGGGTTGGTCAAACGTCAATTACGTTCTCAATAATGTCCGAAATCCAGTGCGGACGCTCAAGATCGCGGGACCTCTTGGACTGGGTATCTGTGCCGCGCTCTACCTCCTTGCCAATATCGCGTATTTCAGCGCGGCGTCCAAGGTGCGTAGACCATGTCCATTCTCCATGCATCGTATGTGTATTGTCTTGCCGCGATTGATGTGTTGATAGGCCCAGATCGAGTCTTCTGGAGTGACTGTGGCCGCTTTGTTTTTCAAAAATGTATTTGGAGAGACCGCCGAGCGTGCATTGAGTGTTTTTGTTGCTCTTAGGTAGGTTGTGCGTTTCTTCTGACATCTCCAAAGCTGTGCGTTGATGTGTTACTGATCTTGTCGATCCGATGCAGTGCACTAGGAGTGAGTGTTGACATGTTTCACATTGAGTAACCCGTGTTAACGGTGCCCTAGAATGTCATCACTGTCGTATGTCTTAATGCCTGTTGTCGGAGTTTGTGTGCTTTAACATCCCTAGACATTTGCTGCTTCCCGCGTCAATCAAGGTGAGTAATCATGTCACTTTTGAAGCTGATTACGACACGGTTTCATCTTCGACAGAGCTCGCCAAAGAGGGTATTCCTCTCCCATTCGGAAACAAGTTCTGGGCATCCAATTGGCCAACGGGAAAGTCACCTTTACCTGGTCTCATCATCCATTTGATACCTTCGGTGAGTACCCCGCCTGACAATCTATGGAGCATACTAAGCGAACTGCGCATGTAGGTTATCGTCATTCTGGCACCACCCTTCCAGGTTGTGTATCCATTTATTCTAGATGTCGAAGGATACCCTAGTCAGATTATCAACTTCTTTATCGTCATCGTACGCCTTTCCCTACCGCTTTAGATCATGTCTTACCGGACTTGGACAGGGTCTTTTTTGGATGCGTTGGAAGAGGCCAGATATCCCCAGACCATTCAAGGGTGGGTAGATTTCTCTGTTGATGCAAATGTAGTTTGATGCGAGTTACCCCAGTCTGGTGGCCTCTAGCAGTGTTCTATTTTGCTGCAGCAGTATTCCGTGAGTGTTGTCTCCAAAAGGCATATGAACTAGGGCTTATGTGTAACATCTAGTTATGGTGGCCCCATTCTTGCCTCCTACGAACGGGGTGGGTGACACGCCTCCTCTCCCATACTATCTGTACGTCACATCCCTCGAGGATGACCACTGAACACTGAACTCGCGTGACAGTTACTGCCTTGTCGGCATTGCGATAATGTTTGTCGGAGTCGCATATTGGGCTGGATGGCGCATTCTGTTACCACGAGCATTCGGGTACGAGCTTATCCCGTACAAAGATAAGCTTGAAGACGGTACGGTTGTGACTTTGGTACGTGTTTACAGAGCCTCGCACGAGCGAAACGGACTTGTCTGATGGATTGCCCTAGTTTTCGCGCAGGAAAATTCAGTGAATAGCTTACTGTTCTGCTTCGTTGCGGCCCTTCAATGGAATCTGTGCAGTTTGAGTCAGCTCTTGGGTTGCATAGGAAACTAGTTCGTTGCTTTCGGGAATATATGAGTACGCGTGGTCGTCGGATGTGACCCAAGTTGGCCACGGCGGTCGCCGAGTCGTGTGTAACTCGTCGGCTGCGCAACAAATCCGTCAATTGAAATGTGGGCAAGAACTGAAGCTATCGGGTACTGACATGGCAAGTAATCAGAGTTTTTGTACATACTACAGAGTGTTCAACGCCGACGTTCAACCAAGTACTTGCCCTACTAATAATGCCTATAGCGCAAGTCCAGACGTGGGTTGGTACTCGAGGGGTTCAATACGGCAAGTCTTTGTTTTTTGTCCTCCTTCTGCATAGTGTTCTCATTATCTGTGCAGACAGTTCCTGTGGGCTGGGAACATGACGACACTTCGTGGTCATGTTTTTTCTCTCTCCAAAGACGATCCCACGAGGGTACATCGGTTAGGTGGATTATTGGCCGTGGAGTCCGACGCTACAAAAGGACAAATTAAACGACAACATGCTCTTTTCCTGTTGTTGTGCTCGCGTGGGTCCACCATGGAGCACCGTTTGTGGGTGCTACAGGGGAGCAGGAAAATGCAGTCAGGGATGCATAGAAAGCGCACTTCAAGACGATGGCTTATACTATTCGGTTGGAATCGTAAGCATGCGACTGCCTTTCTGAGAGTTGCCAAATCTAACTGGGCAGACCCAATAGCCAAGGGAGTTTGTAATGGTGTTGCGTCCGCGTGTGCAATTGCCGGCCATGCGATGGAGACGAGGTAGGTAGTCGATCGTTCATTCTATTACATGGCAACTAGTTGATGGTGAAATCCACAGGTGTCATCTAAGGTTGTGCTGTATGACACAGTCACCAAGCTTAGATGGGCGGTATATATACGGACGCACTCGATACGAGAGATCGTCGAGCGTTTAGTACTCGCTGAGGACCTCGAATGGGTTGATGAACCTTCATCGGACGATGACAAGACCACCTCACAGCTGAGTTGGCCCTGGTGGGAAGCGGAGACAAGGATAAAGACAAGGACGAAGATACCAAGAAGGTAGAGCTGCCAGTACCCGCGGCGAAAGAAGAAGCAGATTGTGTGGTGCTTACAGTTTTCTTTCGAAGGAATTGTACTCACAATGTGGGTAGGATTGCTTCAACTGGGAATATCATGTGAATCGGAAGAATAGATCAAGGACGTGTTACAATATATTACCGCTTGCTATCATTAGTTGGTTAATATTGAGACTTGGGAATTGAGAACCGACCTGGTGGCTCGATCGATTGCCGATCATGAGTTATCTTACGTGCGAGCTTTCCCTCACGCGGGAACTGTTTTTCCTTTGAGGTGCATTCCAATGCCAAAGCATAATCTATCCAATCGACATAAAGTTTCTTTTCGCATATGGAATCTGTAGGCCAATGGTCGCTTATGTTTATGCTTCACAGCACTAACTCAACGTCCTCAGTCGCAGTGTAGTGGTTTCTCTCAGCGGAGTTACTACTTTCAATGAAGCTCATGTTCCAGGTGCATAAAAAACCAGATAGATAGTCCATTCATTCAACCATATTCCCTATGTGTACTAATACAACAAGAGTCCATACAAACCAACAGAAAACAAAAACATTTAACAGGCCATCTTGAAGCCCGGGGCGAATGTGTCTGTTTACAAAGTGATAGGGGAGCAGCCGATGGTGATAAGTCCGCCACTCTGTGTGGGGGAACGATGAGTCTGCGATCGGATAGAAGCGAAAAATGTCGACTAACAAAGCTGTTGCCATTGCAGCAGACGGGCTCCTGAGTGCAAGACGTGCTGCTCCCGACGTTCCCAGAGCAGGTGAGCCCAACGATACCGTTGACTGTGCCACTGTTGACTCCGAACATCTCGAGAATGACACTGGTCATTGGGTTGCTCGACTGGGGTATTGGCCATTATCAGTCTCAAGCTCAAGGGCGTGAGGAGCGGGGAAACCTCACGGTGGAGATGCTGTTGCAGCATTGCATAGTACCGGTGTTGCACTGGCTGGTCCCG
>JBBPRM010000365.1:0-19120 GCA_038092995.1 Xerocomus minutiporus | reverse complement strand
TAATCCAAGAGAACTTGACTGAAGTTCTCTGGTCGGCTCTTGGGCCTTTATATACTACTCAGATATGTACATCTGTTTACACTAGATCTGACTGATCGTATCGTGAATATAGTAACCCTATACCCTGACGAGTCACTATGACTAGGGACGAGTCATCATGGCTGTGTGACATAGGTTTGCACCGGTATCCGCAGTAACCGCAGCATCAGTGCCTAGAAGGCCATGCAAGGCTATGCGCTTCTTGAGATCCGATAGAACGGACTCCGAGGAGACAAGGGTTGAGGGTATGGATAAGGTCCGTTATCATGATAGGAAGAATAGTTACCCAGCACAGCACGGAGATGAAAGGAAGGCTGTGACAGTTAATGACTCAACTGACTGTGTCATGCCTCATGGCTATGCACGTGTCATAGTGACTCGATGTGACTTGGAGATGAGTCATCATGAGTTACTAATGAAAGATAAGATCAAGAGATAAGATGAAATGAAGATAAGATAAGATAATAGTACTGTTCGTAACAGATGTGACATGAAGAGTTGGATGATGAACAGAACAGAAATGGGTATCGAGAACCAGAGCGAGAGAAAACAAGGATGGGTATCGAGAATTGCGACAAGGATATCCTATCACAACGAAGAAGTTAGCCCGTAAATAGCACGAAGGAAAGTTAAATTTTACAAAGCTGTGATCGAGGGTTGATATTGGGGGCGTCTGTGTTGATTCCGAAAATATCTGCCAAAGGTTTGTCATGATGCATATTTTTCAAGCTCTTTGCGGCGTGGGCAGCTGTGAAAATTTCACGAATAAAATTTATACCACGTCCTTCGATTGATGTCTTGTAAGCTGCCGTGTCGCCGGACCAATTGGTTTGTGAGAACTGGTATGGCGCTGACGTCTCTTTTCCAGTCAAGGGGTTGATTACCTTCGGGAGCTTGATTTTGTACTTGATTTCAGGGTGCTCGCCCATTTCTTGCAAAATCTGATTGATATCAATAATGTCGTCCTTGATAAACTGCAAAGCACGCTCGAGCTAACAGAATGCATTGAGTTAGTAGTAAGATACAGCACAAAAATAAAGGTACTTGCCGCAGCGGCAGCAATAGCAATGACGCCTGCTTGCTGCTTTCCTTGCACGATACTCGGCAGGGTCCAACCGGGGACATCTATAAATCCAGCAACTGCACTGAGATGTGTGGACGCAATGAGCTCAACGAGGAATGGGGAATGGAAACGACCATCTTTGTCGGGGAGTTCGCTGGCAGGATCCCTTTCCAAAAATTTGTAGTCTGTATGCAAGGTGTTGGCAAGGAAACGAAGGTCGTCATCAGGCTTATTTTTTTGAGCACTGGCGAAGAAATCGATCATCATGGCCAGCGCAGTTGACCCGAATCCACTTCGCCACTCAGAAACACGCTGACTAGCCTTCGGAATCATCAGTGTCAGTTCAAAGGTGGAAACAACACTTACAATTGCAAACACTGAACCGGATGCAATAACATGATACTTCACTGTAGGATAGACAGTATCAAAGATAACTTGAAGCGCTCCAACGAAATCATCTTCAGGAATAGTCCAGATATTTGATTGAGCACTGCACCAGAGGATGACGGTAGGAATGAATGAACGCGACCAACGGTAATCGCGTGACACAGGAAGGTCTGTCGTGTTGAAATTGCCCCGCTTCTTCGACACATCAAGGATATACCCTTCTGGATCACGTCGAACATCAATCCCACTGCCAGTAGCATGGCTTTTTTCATCCAATTCGACTTTCATAGCATTTACACCGCTGGTCGATGGGGTAGAGGTATAAGCGAACGACGGGGTACAGGAATGAGTCTTGACTGGTCCGGTTTCCATCTTGATCTTCTTCCTTGTCACTGAGCTACTTTTGCCAACCCCCACGTATGCCTTAGAATCAAAATCACATAAGTTACCTGAGTAATATTGTACAAAAAAAACTCTTACGTCGGTAGTGGTGCGGTGACGGCCATCCAGAGTCGGGTCTGATCTGAGAGACTTTAGCACCTGGTTCAACCCATCTGCATCGATAAACTCGGTGGTGTCATCTCCTTCTTCGCCCTCGTCACCCTGCGAGTCAGTGTCGGACACTTCAATGGGTTCTTCTTCTGCCTTCCTCTTTCCGCGTTGTGACGCAACTTTGGACTGCTGCTTCCAGTCAGGCCACGACTCATTGTCACTCTCGACCGGTATGGTGACCTTAATATTAGTTAATATCCACCCTGTGGTTGCTTCGTATCACAATCTCACCTCTACATCAGTTGTTTTGCCTGTAAATTCCTCAGGTTCTGTTTCATGGGTCGACGGGTAGGTGGTGCTCAGATCCGTTGATGAAACGAGTGTTGTAGGTGGGCCCCTAGATGCAAGCGAGTCTCTTGATGCCTCGGAGGGCTCAATGGCCAACTTCGTGTAGTTGGACTTGGACTCTCCGGGACCCTCAACGCCAGCCATCCAACTTTTGACTTGGCCTCGAAGTTCATTACGTTGCTTGACGCTGCTCCGATCAACCGCGAGATTGAGGAAAAACAGTGTTGACTCAGTGAGTAGGAGCATTTTGGATGAACGACAAGTGAAAAAGCTTACCCAATCAATCCATCTAGTCACAGTGAAATAACATCCGAATGCCGCACACACACCGATCAGAGAAGTTTTATCAGTAACCGTATGTTGTCAAACATCAACCAGTGCGACACTCACTGCCTGGGCCTGCTTTCTTGGCATTGCTATAGGCTCGAAGGGCGTCCTTGCGAGATGTCATCTGGCTAGCATTCCGAAGGTGCTCGTTGGCCGTGTGAATCATTGCTGATGTTGCCAGGTTAGCCGCAGAGGAGCTAGCCGTGTCGAAGTTCCTCGATGCGGAAGCTACGGGTACAAGGCATGAGACGCGAGCCATAAGACAATCCGTAAGTCGTATACTTTATCTGAGACATTTCGTGCGACTCACCAGCTGTGGGAGCCTTCTGTTTACTTTTGGCAGTCTGAACCCGAGATTGAGGGGGGACAGGTTTGGGGCGCTCGGCTTTCGCCTTCTTATCAGTTTCGGCCTGGATCTTCGCCAGATGTTTGATACCTTGTGCTGCAACTTGTTGTCTTCCCTCTTTCTCTACTTCCATCTGCTGGTCATCCCTAGCCTTTCTGCCTTGGTGCGTCACTTCTGCCCAGCTGCTTTGACAATATTACCCGGGTGCTTGTTAGCATTTGCAGGACGAGTGCTTCGCCGGTTCAAAGCTTCTGGCGTGGCCATGGCGAAGTAAAGATGAAGGATAAAAATGAGTGTGGGTGGCTGAACGAGTGAAGAAGGTTTGGAAAGAAATTTTCGGGGTTGCAGAGACTGACGTGTTTCTCCACAAAGTGATTTTCAAGTTCACAGTCCAAAGTTCTTTGTTTGCACCAAGTTACGCTAAGCAGGTTGTTTCTCTAATAGCGCCATCTCTCGAAGCACCCTTCTTAACAGAACATAGCTCCCTCCAATTGCCATGCACATATCCCGGGTGCAGACGGTACTTCAAGACTCAAGGGGGCCTGACAAAGCATTGACGACAAAAGCACCCCACCATTCACTCATTCTCAGGACCTGCACCCTCAACGCCAACAAATCCTGATGACGGAACACCCGAAGTGGATGGTAAGCATACCGTATCAAAACTCAAACGTTCAATGTTCAAGATCCGCAATTAGTGGACCACTCACGGATGGACATCAATCATCTGGATCAAACTGACGATGGAGCATCTGAAGAAGACGGTAAGTAGACGGAATATTCAAGCTTGAGTTTTGCTCATCATACGAAATCAGTGGATCGACCATCGGCGGACCATCCAAGTTGAGAGGCTTCACCTCTACCACTTGTAGATAGCGAATTCTATGGGCCGGGCGACAAATTGTATCGCAACTACCACACGAAACTAACTGGTAAGTCGTCTAGTCATGTTATCTTTTTATTCTTAACGTGCTTGATAGCCCGACCCTGCGACGAACGTGGCGACTTCCTCCCAGACGGTACCCCTCCTTCTCCAAAAGTCAACGACTCTACCAACTGGTTTCCATACACCAATCGTGTTCAATTCAAGACTGCAGAGTTTTTGTTTACGCGGAATCAAATGTCAGCATCCCATATCGATACACTTCTTGATCTCTGGGTGGCAACGCTTCATCAGCATCACGACAAGCCACCATTTGCTAATCATCGGCACCTCTACAAGACAATCGATAGTACACGCGTCGGGGACATCAAGTGGAACAATTTTACAGTAAAATACACAGGTGAAGTACCTAATGCAAGTCCTCTGCCATGGATGCTTGAGGGACACGATGTATGGTTCCGAGACCCGAAGGAAGTCGTTGAGAAGATCCTTGGTGACCCCAGTTTTGTAGAGGAGGTCGATCTCAGACCTTTTCGGGAGTATTCGGTGGATGGGAATGTTCGTCAATATCAGGACTTTATGTCTGGCGATTGGGCCTGGGACCAGGCCGTAAGTGTCTTTAATCGATCTAACACATTCGATACTGAACAATAAATTGTTTACAGGACAATATAGGAAGTGATCCATCTACTCACGGCAGCACGTTTGTTCCGATCATTCTGGGGAGCGACAAGACAACGGTATCAGTTGGGACTGGTAATAATGAGTTCTATCCACTATATTTATCAGTGGGTAATGTACGCAACAATGTTCGGCAAGCACATCGTGATGCGCTCGTACTCATCGGATTTCTACCGATCCCTAAAAGTGAAGATGCACCTCTTTCTTGCATTCCTTTTCTAACTGTCTTGCTTCTTAGCAACGGATGAACACTCGTCGTCTACCAAATACCGCAATTTTCGACGGCAAATTTTTCATAGTTCTTTGTCTATCATCCTCAGTTCGCTCAAGCACGGAATGACAGTCCCGCAGGTTGTCAAGTTCGGGGACGGCCACTTCCGCAAAGTAATATACGGTCTAGGACCCTACATTGCAGACTACGAGGAACAGGCACTGTTAGCCTGTATTGTACGAGGGTGGTGTCCAAGGTGAGTCGATATCTTGCAATATATTGATCACTTGCTGAGCTGATACGTTGTCAACTCTCAGGTGCCAGGCGCCTCGTGGAAAACTGGATGAGGATGCACCTCTTCATACACGAGAATTCAACGAGGCGCTATTTCGGTTATGTACACAGCAGGTAATGTGGGATGAATTTGGAATAGTGGCAGATATCGTGGTAAGCCTCAACCTCGTCGTCTTCGTGTTCACTTTCTTATCCATCACCACAAGCTGTTCACAAACGATTTCCCCCGTGCCGACATCAACCAGCTAATCGCCCCAGACATACTGCACCAGCTTATCAAGGGATGCTTCAAAGATCACTTAGTTGATTGGATCGAGAGCTACATCAAACAAAACAACCCGAAAAAAGAAGCGAAGCATATACTTGATGATATACACCGAAAGTATGTATTTTTTAACATCAACGTTCTCAATCTAACGGACACGAGAATAGAATTGCAGTGATCGCACCGTTTGCAGGACTACGGAGGTTTCCTCAGGGCCGAGGTTTCAAACAATGGACTGGCGACGACTCGAAGGCATTGATGAAGGTATGTGGATACTCTATTTTCTTTCTATCAACGAACATAAGACTTCATGACAGGTTTATATCGCTGCCATTGAAGGTCATGTCCCTGTTGATATCATGCGCACTCTATGTGCGTTTCTAGAGTTCTGCTACCTTGTCCGGCGACATGTCATATCCGAGGATGCTCTGGCCGAAATCGAAAATGCCCTCGTGCGATTCCATCAATACTGTGAGGTTTTTCGAACCGGGCAAAATCCTGTAGTCAAGACATTCTCCTTACCCCATCAGCATGCTGCGAAACATTACCCAGAACTTATCCGCTTATTCGGTGCACCCAATGGCCTCTGTTCATCGATTACGGAGTGTAAGCACATCAAGGCCGTTAAAGAACTGTGGCGCCGTTCGAGCAAGTTCAAGGCGCTCGGGCAAATGCTTCTCACTAACCAAAGATTGGATAAATTGGCGGCTGCTCGCGTCGATTTCATGAGCCGCAACATGCTTGAGGGAACGTGTTTGACATCCGTTCAAGATCAGGGACTCGACGAGTCCCAATCAACCAGTGCGTTGTCTTTTTTGATTCTTGTATCTTTGGTTGACAGTTCTTAGCCACTGACGTGTCAGCAACTAACAACGCTGAACAGGATGACACAAATGATGGCAGTACAGATGTCAATAATGCTGCCGTAGATGATCAACGGGCTAGTACACAAGGTGACAACGAGATGAACGTCCCCGATGATGCGCCAACAAGTTTATGGGCTCATGTTGAGCTTTCGCGGATGTACCATACATATATCATCCTGTCCTTTTAATTGTCATCTAATGACCTCCGTTTGACAGAGCGAAATCGAGCACGAACCATTCCCACTCTTGCTACAGAACTTCAGTTGCCGTCACTTCCAGCCCTTGTCAACAGGTTCCTCTTTTGCCAACTCAATCCAGAAGATCCTCGGGTCAACACTCCGTTCGATATTCCTGCTGAATCCTGTCCTCGATTTGATGGACGGATTCATGTCGCCAATTCAATATCTACCCGCTTTTTCGCTCCGTCTGACATTAGTGGGATCGGTGGGATGCAAACAGAGTACATTCGCGCAGCCCCAATGTGGAGAAACGAAGGACCACGCCATGACTGCGTCTTTGTTCACACTTGGCCATCACAGGAAATAAATCATGCCAATATGGATACGCTTGAGATCGCTCGTGTCTTGGCATTTTTTTCTTTTGTCTATCGTGGTGATTCCTTCGAATGTGCGGTCGTCTGGTGGTTCGAGAAAAAGGGTAACTCCCCTGATGAAGACACAGGGATGTGGGTCATCCATCCTGCCACTCTTCCTAACCGACACCCGAAAATATCAGTTATCCGTATCAGTTCGATTTACCGCGCTGCGCACCTGGTTCCCATGTACACGTCCAGGTTTATTTCTTGGGATCTCAGACCACATCACTCATACGATACATTTCGCAGCTTTTATGTGAATAAGTACGCAGATCACCATAGCTTCGAAATCGCACGATAACACATTGTATCTACTCTGTCACCTGCCTTGCGCTGACCCTTGGCCCACTCGCAGCAATGACAATAAGGACGAATAAGGAAGTTAAGCTTATATAAGAGTTTTGTCATTTTCCTGATGAGAGCCAATGGCATTTCCATAGATACGTGCGTCCGATGCTGAGCCCTCCCAGCCTGTGAGCGCGTAGGTGAAACGGAGATCGAAATCACATGCAAAGAGTCCGTTCTGTGATAGAAAACCTTTGCGGTTGCGGTATCTTGGGCGTAGATGCAAAGGGGGGGCAACGGGTATGTGACTACCATCAATTGCTCCGACGGCGTTGCGAAAGTAGGGGTAAAACTTTGGGTTGTGTCGTATCTTTGATGAAATGACATCGGCAGGCAGCCGAACATAAGTGGTGTAAAATGGCGGGCAAGAAAAGATCTTGAGCATTTTCCGAAAGTAGCTGTGAAATTGTCAAGTAGACAGACCCTGGATATGATACCAAAACACGTACCGAGAAATTGTGTCACTTGATCGCTGAAACCGCTCACCAACGTGACACATAGTGAGGCCGGTGACGCAAGTATATAAAAAAATTGCTATTTGCTCTTCAAGCATCACCCTCCTCGAATCTTGATGGCCTGCTTGGCGCAATTCAAGTACAAGCTGTAAAAAAACCTCTTTCCGCATTCCAAGTTCACAGCGGATGCGATCAGGGTGGCCTGATATCAGCTCAAGCACCCATTGATGGCCAGAAAGGATTGACGTGTGATAAGGGATCGGCTGTTTTCTGGGCGGGTTCTGATGTTTTGTGAGGTCGACTAAAGAGATTAGAAGTATTTGGAGAAGGGTGAGGGTATAATTGATCAAAGCCTGGCGTATTTCAAGGAGTGGTATCATTGGTGACGGTCTAGTGAGTGCAGCTTCTTGCACTCAAGTATTCTTCAATCTCCAACTGCCATCTTGCCGGGAAGCTGAACTCACAGCTGCTGAAGACAAACATAAACATACATGGAAAGTTCAATCTGTATTGGCCCTAAGTCTACGCGTTGCTGGTGAATATACGATACAAGCGGTGCATTTGGACGTTGAGGTGCACTATGACATTGCTATAATAATAATGCATCAGTAAATTCACATATTGTTTTTTTAAGCTTTTATTGCTTTTCTTACATCACCACCGCCAGAAAAAGCACAAGAAGCACAGAAGCGACAAAAGCCGCAAAAGCAAAGGCACCAAATTATTGAGCGAATAGAAAAGCAACAAAAGCGACAAAAGCACAGAAAGTTGACATTAGCAAAAATGATACAAAGCTAGCATGTAGACTAATATAGTGACTAGTGATCATGCCCGCATTGACGAATGCCCGTGTTGACGACAGCTGTTCTACAACAGTTTCAGCATTGGCATCAGCAGTCATTATTGACAACGCATACCATGATCGACTGAAGTCCATCAAGAGTAGTGTTGCCACAGCTTGGCTTGGCTTGGCTTGGCTCTGTTCCTAGTGGCTCTTCCCACAGCTTGGCTCTGCCACTTATGGTAAGCCAAAATAAATTACTCAGCTCGGCCCGGTTAGTTGGTTAGACCGGTAAAAGCCACCCAATAAAATTTCGCGGCTAAAGTCGACTCTAGCCGACCTAAGCCGCTCTGCGGATATATATGGGTAAACTACATGAATCATGCTCACACTCTTCATACTGTAGAAATAATGGCAGACATCATACAGAGTGCAATGACCTACTACAACAGGAACTACAAGGAGCTACGATGTACAGACGAAAATAATAGAGTCGTCGAGTCCATCTGAACTTTCCTGACCCGATTTCTCGTGCACACTATGGTAATTTAAGTAACCTTGCACTGCGACAAAGCCCAGGTGTTGTTTGGACATTTGAGGGGATGCAAGAATCATGACGTTCGCTTCGACCGCTAGAGCAGAGATGTAGTTAAATGTTAAGTAAAATGCAAAAACGACTTACGGAGCTGATTGCCGAGGTGTTCGATCCCTCGCTCCCTTAGTTTTCGTCCTATGCACACGCACAACCTGCGTGACAGTGTTGGGTGGAGCTTCTGCAGTAGGCACCAATCTGGTATGGGAAAGACCAAGGCAGGAGTGTGGTTTAATGTCGGGTACACTCTGTAGAAGAGTGCGGAGGTGGTCATAATCTGGCTTCTGGGTAAATGTGAGATGGCGTGCGTGATGGAAGATGTTCGCGAGCTCAAACGGAACACCCTTGGCTTGGGGGTCCTTCAGGTAAGCCTGTTTCAAAGCGAGGACCGTTTTGTGCTGTGGGCTCTGGCCATCTTGACCCAACCATGGAAGCGAACCTTGTAAGAGAAATATGAGAGTGAAAGCAAGGGACTCAATATCATCCCGCCGTCCCAACTGCACGCCAAGGTGACTATTGACAGAAGCGAACGCAAGGGTGCCAACAAAGGAGTCCTGCTCCTTCTCTGGGATGTGGATGCGCGACAAGGGGTCCCGGAACATCTGAGCGATACCGAAATCAATAAGAAAAACAGTGTCTTGCAACTCTCCGATACCCATCAATATATTCTGTGGTTTGATGTCACAATGGATAAAATTACGAGAGTGGACGAATTCCACGCGGGAAACCTGTTTTGCGGACCAACAAACGATTCGAGTTTCAGCAGTGAGGTGATCAACGAGATAAAAACATACCAACTGAAGGCCAATCCTAGCGATGTGAGAGAGGCTGAAAGTTTTGCTTGGTTCTTGCTCGACTAAACATTGCAGAGACAGTCCTAGGGTCTGGAGGACCATGGCGAGATATCGTCCCTCCATCCCTAACCATATAGCCCGTGGGATTCCAGCACTGCCCTGAAGTTGCTTGAGAACTTCATATTCATGCTCCAAGCATGAGTCGGTGTCAGATGTGATACTGCAAGGCTGCAGCTTAATTGCGACCTCACGTTTGGTAACGAGGTCCCGCGCAAGATGGACAGAAGCTGCAAAACATACCATTAGGGCAAAATACACCAAAGTACCCCTGTAGTAGAATGATAATTCAATAAACGAACCATGTGAACCCACTCCCATCTTTCGTAGGATTCGATATCTTCCATCGACACGAATGATATCCATTTCCATGCCTGATCGGATACCGATAGAGAGTGGGCTTTAGAAAAGAGTGTCGGTTTAGGTGGTGATGGGCTTGAAAACCGAAGGGCGTTGCTAGTTCAGCAGCCCGCGGACAGGCAACCCTTCTCAACCTTCTGCTTAATAAGACGCCGCTCTGTAGTAGTCTTGGTGCGACTCACACGTTCATCAAAATTTGATGGCAACAGATAAGTTTTGACCACGCTTTATCGTAACTATTACACAAAAAATCTATTCTAAGTAGTACAATGTACTGGTATGTGGTCCGACAAACAAGTCAGGTAACTTATCAACATACCGGATATGATATGTTGAATGGTACACTCCCACCCCATTGTCGGCAGGGTTTGGCTGGTGGTGGAGCACAAGTACGAAGAAGCCAAGACAATAGAATCCTCTCTCTTGAGGGGAAAGTGTGCGAGGATGTCATGCACAGGGAAAGATCAAGGTCAGGTGGGGCAGGCGAGTGAGCACGTGCACACAACAGGCGCACTTGAGTACGTGCGTTGCTGGGTGACTGAGAGGTAGACGGAATGGGTAGGGGGAGTCGACAGATGAGGAGGTGGCAAATGGGCTGGGCGACTGCGAGATGGAGGGGGTCGTAGACGGAAGAGATGCTGAACGATAGGGAGGTGGCGAATGGGCTGGGCGACTGCGAGATGGAGGGGGTTCCAGACAGAAGAGGTAGACAGGTAGGGGACTCGACAGGTAGGGAGGTGGCGAATGGGCTGGGCAACTGCGAGATGAAGGGGGTCGTAGACGGAAAAGGTAGACGGATGGTAAACGAGTAGGGCGACTCGACAGATGAGGAGGTGGCGAATGGGCTGGGCGACTGCGAGATAGAGGGGTTCCAGACGGAAGAGGTGGACAGGTAGAGGACTCGACAAATAGGGGGGTGGCGAATGGGCTGGGCGACTGGGAAATAGAGGGGGTCCTAGACAGAGAATAGACGGATGGTGAACGGGTAGATGATTCGACAAATGAGGAGGTGGCGACGACTGGGAGATGGAGGGTCGTAGACGGAAGAGATGGCGAATGGGTAGGGCGACTCGGCAGATAGGGAGGTGGCGAATGGGCTGGGCGACTGCGAGATGGAGGGGTTCCAGACGGAAGAGGTAGACGGGTAGGGGACTCGACAAATAGGGAGGTGGCGAATGGGCTGGGCGACTGGGAAATGGAGGGGGTCGTAGACGGAAGAGGTAGATGGATGGTGAACGGGTAGACGATTCGACAAATGAGGAGGTGGCGACGACTGGGAGATGGAGGATCGTAGATGGAAGAGATGGCGAATGGGTAGGGCGACTCGGCAGATAGGGAGGTGGCGAATGGGCTGGGCGACTGGGAAATGGAGAGGTCGTAGACGGAAGAGGTAGACGGATGGCGAACGAGTAGGGCGACTCGACAGATGAGGAGGTGGCAAATGGGCTGGGCGACTGGGAGATGGAGGGGGTCGTAGACGGAAGAGATGGCGAATGGGTGGGGCGACTCGGCAGATGAGGAGGTGGCGAATGGGCTGGGCGACTGGGGGATGGAGGGGGTCATAGACAGAAAAGGTAGACAGATGGTGACTTGACAGATGAGGAGGTGGCGAATGGGCTGGGCGACTGGGGGATGTATGGGGTAGTGAATGGGTAGGGCAACTCAACGGATGGCACTCATGGTCAAACCACCTGATCACTGCATGGATATTCTTTCATCGACTCCATGTGTGAGTTGTCCCGACGCGAGGTGGGCGCAACGGTGCGCACTCATGCTCGTATCTCTCCAGGGTGTTGTGTTTGTGTCTAATGTCAAGGTTCCAAAGCTCTGGCATATCGTGACCCTTGGGAAAGTGAGTACCTGCTCAGATAGACTCAGATCTACCTGGCTTACTCTTCCCTGTGCCGCTCTACGCTCCTATAATATGTCTCATTCCTCCTTCCGAAGGAGGTTAGCAAAGAGAGCGGAAGTGGGGGGCAAGGGAGAGGACGTATTGTTGTTGTTGCACCATCATCGCGTTAATGTTGTATGTAGGGGAAGGGTGGGTTGGATAGAGGTGTACTGTCGTCGTCGTCATACAGTAGTTGTCGTCGTCGGAAGCACCCCACGTGCACAAAGTGTGGCGCAGATGGATGAGTCAGCGCGTAGTACTCCTAAGTCCCTTCAAACCGGCCTGTTCACCACTCGTTTGTGAGGGCCTTGAGTGCCTTGGACCTGAGTAAGCACCACAAGCCGCCAACAACCAGCTCTCAATGACTCACTTGCTCTTGTAGGCGTCAAAGTCGAGTCAACCTCTAATGTCCTTCCCAAGTAACAGTGGCGAACAATCTGTCCTCGTTGGACATGCCCACCCATATGCTGGAGGTCCATCCCACATGCGCTCTATCTCTACAATCCTAACAGTAAGCATGTTCTCAGCCTGCTCCAACAGAAGGACGTGCTTGTAACCATGTACAGCACACAAACTTTGCTCACGCACACAATAGCCATCAATGGGGTCTAGTGCAGTGCGTGCCCTCGATCATCCGTGTTGTAGGTGCTCGCTACTGCCCTTGCATTGGCCAACTGAACCCTATATAAATGCGACAAACGCGCACCGCACGCCCCTTGCGGCCCCATTGTCATCAACAGACCTGTCACTCAACCAGGTTACGCCCCATTCCAGGTTCGTCATTCATCTTGCAATCCCCCTCGTTGTCCAATTAGACCTAAAGTACTCCATATCATAGCCTGCATGCTCTAAAGGACTCTTTCTGGCATGTTTGCAGCCTGTCACCCACCACTGGTCATTTCACATTGTGTTGTCCACTTCACCCCTCCCTCACGACACCGACGAGGTAAGGGTAATAAGGGCAAGGATGAGGGCAAGGACGGAGATGAGGATGAGGGCACAGACTTGGACTAACATGAAGACAGGGATGGGGGTCAGGCAAGGGAAGGGAAGCAAATATACTCCTATGTGGTAATCCCCTGCTGATCGACAGAATCCTGTCGCCAACCCTTCAATATCCGCATGTTGATGAACGTCACTTGCAAGCCGATAACGGGCAACAGCCCAACATTGTCTGATTTGTTATCGTGGTCGTAAAGGTTCTGGGCCCTAGGGTCCATCTGCTTCTATCAACACAGCTGGTGAGTTAAAAGAGCGATATTCTAGAGCTGATCTCTCACTTTAGCCCACAGATCCTACTTATTCTACCTATGACTCGAGGTCGTGGACGTATACGTGGGGGTGCCGTACATGGGGGTGAAGACGATCGACGTCCTCAGAGACAACGCCGCCTTCCTGGATGCTACAGGGGGGTCGCCGATAACAACGACGGCGAGTTCATTGACATCCATAACATTGACATCTCAGATGGAGAAGAACCCACTGGGGCAGTACTACCGGCACCCACTGGCAACATCAATCAGGTTGGTGACCCCCGTCCCACAATGACTGAACCCATTCCCAACGTTCCTCGGCCAAGACTTGCCGATCCTTTCGCCACACAACCAACACAACGATGAGCACAAGATATACTTTTTTTCTACGAAAAGAAAGAGGATGGCACATTCTGTTACTACTTCCCGTAAGTCCCTGCCCCACATTCAGATCAAAAATATACGTACTGATGCCAACATCTACTTCAGGAAGGTATACGGTCCAAATACTTCCAACACAACGCTTCGTAAACATCTCGAAGCTCACCCGCTGCTTTACCTGGAGCAAGCGGAGCAGAACAACTGGCAGGTTCTGGTGGAGTTTGCCAAGGCTGCATTGAAAGTAGGCTACACCCTCCGAACACTGAAGGATACCATCTCAGCGACACCTGGAATCGCCTTACACAACCTTCCGCCGCCCCCTACTGGACGACTAGAAAATACGCAGCCGAACCAAACGAATCCACTAGGCGACTTTTCTCTCGAAGGACTACGCGATCGCATTGTGCGATTCTTGGTCACAGAAGATGTGGTAAGACATACTCCGCTTACCAGAGGCCATTAATATTAACGGACTTTTCAGGCAATTAACAAGGTTGATTTGCCATATTTTCGGGACCTCCTCCTCTTTTGCTGCCCTCGCAATGTCAAAAACTCTCAGATCGCTCACCACACAAAAACCCAGGAGTTAATCATCCAAGCATGGGGAGAAAATCTTCACGCTCTACAAATTGAACTTGCCGTAAGTCTTTCGTTTATACCTCTGTTGACTCTAACGAGCGTCCTTCATTAGGCTGCAGTGGGTGACATTTCCCTCACTGTTGATGTTTGGTCAAGTGAGAGCCGCGACTCGTACCTCGTTGTGACCGCACACTGGATTGGCGAAGAGAATGCTGGATCTGGCTAGGGAAGAGCGAGGGTATACCCTGGGGTATCTGTGCTGATACCCCTACTCGTACTCGACAGGGGCTAATACCCCTACCCCAGGGTAGGGGTATCTGTTTGGACAAGGAAATATATCCCAGGGTATCGGCTATAAAAGGCAATATACTCCAGAGTATCAGATATATTGCTTATATTTGTAAGAATAAAGTGATTTTATCATTATTATGTTGAGTTGACTACTTTACTCCTTGATTGATACCCTCAAGATGTACCCCAGGGTTTCTGTACCCTGGGGTACGAGGGTATCTAGCATTGATACCCCTACTCGTACTCGGATGGTACCCCTACTCGGTACCCTGGAGGGTATCGGGTACCCCCGCTCATCCCTAGCTGTGATATTCAATGCTTTGGAGAATGATGAGAAACGTGCTGGACGGATTGCAAAAGTGTTTGCTGACGAGATGGCAAAGCAGGGACAGAAGTCACTGTAGGTGCGTATGAAATTGTTCTACTCTGCATCGTCGTATATTGTTCAAACACTGTCTTTACTGTCTCGTCACTTTGAAATATGCCATTCGTTTGATTTGTGCATCTGTTCATTTGATCTACGCATACAAATCGTCATCGGCGTCAATATCGTCCGGTTGTACCACCAAAACGTGCTGCTGATAGTCGACCCACATGGCCTGTGCAATGCTATCCCGCATTGCACTGGCTGTATCACGATCTCCCACACTTGGCAAATCATTGGTTGGGACATTGTTCACCTCCTCCTCGTTGCCATCGCCCTCCTCATTGCCATCACCCTCACCGTTGCCATCACCCTCACCAACACCAAAAAACTGGTCTGCTTCATTTGGCACCTCCCCTTCTTCATCGCTACTAGTAGAGGAATCTTGATCTTCCTCCCATTCGTGGTGACGGACAAAGTTGTGAAGTGCACCAAGCGCTGCGGGCAACCGGCCTTGGACCTCCAGGTCGTATTCGAGTGGGAGAAGGAGGATGTGATAGCGGCGTTTCAGGACTCCGAAAATTCGTTCGACAACATTTCGTGCCAATGCATGACGAAGATTGAAGAGCTCTTCTTTGTTTTGTGGCCTAAACACAATTAGAAACGAAAGGAGGCTGCAAACAAAGGTGATCATACCGTTGACTCGCTCGAGACCACTCAGCAAGGTGGTAGCGAACACCACGGTAGGGTATGAGAAGCTGTGGGCGCAACGGATAACCAGCATCGGCAAGAAGGTATTTACCAGGCGGGATGCGTAAATTTTTCGATATCGCATCATCGTAGACACGCGCATCTGTCGCCGATCCTTCCCATCCGGTGAGCACATAGACGAAGAATAGATTGAAATCACAAATAAACAGTGCGTTCTGTGAAAGAAAACCCTTGCGGTTGCGATAGTTTCCACGCACGCGCAGGGGTGGGGCAACTGGGATATGGCTCCCGTCGATTGCTCCAATTGCATCGCGGAAATATGGCCAGAACTTGCTGTTCTTCCGGATCTTTGATGGTATGATCTCACCAGTCGGAAACTCAACAAATGTTGTGTAAAAGGGGGCGTCAGAAAGGGTATACAATACTTTTTTGAAGTAACTATGTAGTACGATCTGATGAGTCCAATCCTGCCATGATGGTTTGTAATAACTCACCGGGTTATTGTCCCATTAGAGCACTGGGGGCGCTCTCCAACGTGCCTCGTTGTTAAGCCAGTAACGCACGTGTACAAGAAGATGGCTGCCTGTTCTTCAACCGTTACATTTTTTGTATCAGTGAATCCGATCGAGCGCAGGTGAGCAATGAGCTCGAGATACGTATTTTTGTGAAGTCCGAATTCCGAATGGATGCAGTCTGGATGTCCGCTGATCAGCTCTAGTACCCAATGGTAGCCAGTAAGAGCGGATGTGTGATATGGTACACGTGTAGGTTTTGGGGTAGAGCTGATGATTCCAGATAATGTCTCGAGGAGTGTGACAAGTAGGATGTGGATGAGTTTCGCGAGATGAAGGAGAAGTTGTCGGCGTACATTGAAGTCAGATAGATGGTGGGTCAGTCCGGATACCATGATGGTAATC
Source organism: Xerocomus minutiporus (assembly GCA_038092995.1). NCBI lineage: Eukaryota > Fungi > Basidiomycota > Agaricomycetes > Boletales > Boletaceae > Xerocomus > Xerocomus minutiporus. The sequence goes on along the minus strand of JBBPRM010000365.1, from coordinate 2,552 downwards.
GCAACAGTACATTGCTCTCCTACATTGCTTAATTGGATCTCCGCCCGAACACGGGTGGGATGCCAAGTTCTCATGAACTCACAAGCGAACAACTTCTGCTTACAAACCGCGTCCTGTACAGGCTCTTAGTAGTGGGTTTGTGTGGGGGATCAAAAATCGCGCTATGCAGGCGTTTGCAATCCTTGGCATTTGCCACAGTCTGACTAAGAAATTGTCTTGGCTGCAGTTGCGATCTCCTAAAATTTACTACGTGAAATCGTTGACTCTTGCGGCGACTACCTGATAGGGTCTCTTTCAGTTTCTATCATATCCGCACTCGTACGATGGTCGAACTGACGTGTGGTGAGTGACGAATGACGAGTTGGTTGCAGACTAATGACTCGTTCTTTAGGGTTTTTTGATGGACGTGCAGTAAGCATAGTGTTCAACGCCTCGCTTGATGTAACTCGTGCACAAAGTCCTTTTTTAACATTCCGTGGTATTCTGTCAGTGTGTTATCAGGGCTCTTGGTTCACTACAGATATTGCTCCAATATATCATCCATGCCATATTGATGGTGTTGATTTGGTGATTGGCCTAGACTGGATAGGCTGCTTACGGGCGATATTGCCTGGTGATCATTGTTGCATTGAACCTTCATACACGGTCGGCGCTTACTAGCCACAAACGTCTGACTGGATGGAAATAGTGGAGGAATCGATTCCAGAATGGTGCTGCTTTAAATCGCTGCTATCGTGTGGTAATAGAGACTGAGCATCATGCACGCGAACCAAAACATGCAAAACTTCTTCCATAATCAGATCGCCACACTTTCTGATATCGTCTTCGGATGACCGAAACGAATATGCACAAAACGGCAAGGTATGGTCCTCCCCCGCTAAAAAAGAGCCCATCTCTCTAATCCTGTCACATCTCAGGCTCCCCAATTGAAAGAATAGACGCGCTGCCGCACCACTGACTCTGAGACCGACCACGACATGATTGTGATCCATACGGAACCTATTTACATGGTAACCCATCTTCCACAGTAATCCATCCTATCTAAATATCACCCTAAGATTCTGAAATCTTCTCAAAAACCCACCCGAAGCAAAAAGGTGAAGGTCGAACGACAACCGAACAAAGGAAAGCATAAGAATACAGAGGAAGCAGCGCAAATGGAAATATCAGACTTCTCTCCCAAAGGAAACCATGAGAATCGTTCTGGTCAGTTTTCACTTCACTTCCATTCGCAACAATCTGAATAAAAGCAGTAACTCTCAACACCACGTACGACCCTCATGTTTTGAGCGATTACGGAGGTGAACTGTTTCAACATGAACACTCCATGCTATGCCAACTCGACTTGCGTGACGAAGAAAATCACCTCGTACATCCTACCAAATGGTACGACACTTTCCCCCCTGGCACACTCGTCATGGTTCACGCCACTCTACACACCTTCTATGGGATTCGAAACGCGTAAGCAAGCTCGATCAATCCATCTGTTCAGCTCACACAATCTTTTTCTCTTGCAGATCTTAGATCTACCAAATACTAGCACACACAATTCATGTTTTACATAAATCGCCGTTGAAAGCCGAAGCGTGTTATCAGGCTCGCCTCCCAACTAACACTGGCAAGCTCCTCACGTGGCAGAACGACCGAAGCATCCGCTGCTGTTAATAAATTCACACTCGGAAAACGTCGCCAAGATGATAAGCACTGACTTCATATTCAGAGGTTCAAAAGAGAAATCTCAACCTGTAAAACTAGCTCGATTTTCTCCATACTGTAAATGTACATGTAGGCTACGACGAAATATAGCATCGAACTCCATGCGATCTTGCACGGTAGCGGGCTTTGCTGCGACAGCCGGCGCTACATTATTATGTAATGAGAGTCCAGGAACCGAACGGTAGAGTCCATGACTACGGATATCCATGTTTCGAACGAGCTAGCCGATTGGAGAACGGCTAACAGTTGAAAACGAAATTAAGGGTCCACCGTTATAAAATGTAAGTCGTTTGGCAGTGAAATGCCTGAATCGTATGGTACTCACTATCTTGCTAGGAGTGTTACTCTTCATCTCCTTTGCAGATGCTGCAATTCAAAATGCCATACTGCGCAGGAAACCCAGCACCCTAAAATTTGCTGCACCCGAATGCTCAGCCGTGGGCCTGAATGGAACAGCTCTACCTTCGCTCAGTACAGTCTACTACTTTGATCAACTCATCGACCACAACAATCTCAGTCTTGGCACCTTCAAACAACGATTTTGGATGAACTGGGAATTTTATCACAAGGGTATGTTTTCTTTTCCCCGTTGGCAAAAGTCATTCCGTATAACGAAATTGAATCTAGGTGGACCCATCATACTCATGACCCGGGGGAGCGCAATGCAGATGGTATGCTGCTCCAAGAACCTTATCCTTCACCCAATCCGATGACATATTTTCAGGAGATGAAGCTTACCTCACTAACGCAACTATGAATGGCATGATTGCACAACAGCAACATGGGGCGACGGTCCTCGTCGAGCACCGTTTCTTTGGTTACTCGAATCCCTATCC
>JBBPRM010000364.1:0-19149 GCA_038092995.1 Xerocomus minutiporus | reverse complement strand
CACCTTCCACGCCAGCGCCAAAGAAGAGGGAAACATTAAGAGTCTGTGGGAAGCCACTTTCTGCGGGAACTTTGCCTTCAATATAGAGAAAAGCATGTTCGGAATTGATGACCCGATAGCCTGAGTCAAGAAGATCAACAGGAATCGAGGCGGAGGGAAAATCCCAATGTTGTATCGTCACGTTGGTCGAGATGGAAGATGTATTGCTCGGCTCGTAAGTGCCCCAGACACGCATACTCTTCCCACTGATCTCTCCAATGTATGACGACATGTCGTTGACGAACGAGACGTACTCATCCGCCAGCGATGATAAGTATTCGTCAGCACCAATGGAGACCTCAGTCGACGAAAACCAGGGAAGGAATTGGGACCAAACGGATTGGACAGTGGGTATGGTTTCTGGATGGCTCAGATTCAAAAAGTCTGGCTTGCCCTTCTGCATTAATTGGGGGCGCCACTGCGATATGACAAGAGAATGGCCAGGAGTGTCAATCTCAGGTACGATCGTCACGCCATGCCGCGCGCAATGTGACTGCAAACCAGCAAACCGAGTGAAACTCCATGACTCGTTACGATGAGGAACAAGGCCGAAGACCGGCGAGCCTTGGGGTGGTTCGAACCGAAACCCAGAGTACAGTGATCGCCAACCTGGACCGTAGAGTACCGAAGGTATCCAAAGGTTGTCGGAAGCGTGAAGATGGAACTCGTTAATCTTGAAAAAGGACGCGTAGGTGCAGATTTCAGCTGAGATACCATCAGCAACGTTTAACTACATGAAAAGGCGCTTACCAAGGAACTCAGTCGTGTACCAATGGCGTCCGGCGTCAAGCATAAAACCTCGTACCTCCCATCCGGGATTATCAGTACCATGCCCAGCCAAAATAGCGTACATTCCATTGTGATCTTGTTCGGATAGCGCAAGCTGCTGTAACAGTGTCCTTGTTCCCCACCACACACCGATCGGAGCGGAGCCAGATATAACATAGGAGGAATTTGAGATATGAAAGTCATAACCCTCCAGTGTAGGGACGCCAGAGTAAAGCATATGAGTGCTTGAGAGATTGAGCGTAAGGATGATGGTTGGAGCGTCGATACGGAGGGTCTGGCTGAATGGTATAATTTGGACCGGAGGGAGAATGAACGATGTCATTTCAATTAAGTCTGATCGGAAAGTGTCCGCGAAATCTAGTAGAGTGACTCCATCGGACTGGGAACCAGTATTGAACACAAACGCTTCGTCGACGAAAATCCGTGTTTCTGGTCCGAGAATAAACACTTGACCTAGTTCGTCGGGATAAAACGATTGTACAGACGGGATCTGGGGTTGAAAGAGTGCTGCATGGGCGCCCGCAGCTAGGAGGGAAGCGACAGGGAAGCGAGACAACCACATTATGGTATGGTGTGAGAGTTGGTGACAGCTTATCCTGCGACTCGAGAGGGATTATCGCGATTCCTTCATGAGCGCTGCCGTCACATGGCAGACTTCTAGCTCGGGTTCCCGGGGAAACACCCGGTGAGTGTTCGGATCAAGATTCAAGGGATAGTGTATGAAGGTAGTGTCACTGGAAAGTACTCAGATGGTGCGCCGGTGACAATGGGTCGATACCCACCTGTTGGCTGCTGGCCTTCGTCTCGAATACGCCATGGTTGAACAAGATATGTGTTCTATAGTTAGCAGATACCAGAGATGAGTACGGCAGGTCGGTGGTTCGATGAACTTCTCTTGCCGCCGAAACAGCCACCAAGATATTTACTCGGCTTGGCAAAGGGTCAGCGAGGGCAAAAACACACCTACGCATTGTCACCCGATCGTAGTGCACACGAAAGGCTTGCGGAGGTTTATTTGCAAAGTTTCACTCTGGATGTGATAACTTGAACATGATTGGCTCGTCAAATGAGTGTCAGCTTACATAATCCTCTGTATGGCTTCAGCACCCCGCATTCCCACCAGTCTTTGCTATCAACCCCGTCCTCCGAAGTGCTGTCATGTCGGCCAAGCTACTGCTATATACAATCCCCTCTCCTGTTCAGTCCTCGCTGTTCAAAAACCAGCCAGAAGTCGTACCTACTATTGACGAGCTTGATTCACTCCACTCCGAGTTACAAATCCTCCGGCAGAGGACACTCGAGCGCGCGAAGAAGGCTGGCGATGACCTCAAGACAATCGAGAAGTTTATGTGCCAAGCAAAGGGGAAAGTAAAGGCGATGGACAGGGTCAACCGAGAGCGCGGCTGTACGTCTTTGTAACCGATTCCCGTAATGTTACTCATCTACCCTTCTTGCTCTCCTTATCGCTTCTCTCATATTGTACTGTTTTTGAACTGCCAAATGGTTGGATTCGCGCGAAAAAATGACGTCTTGCATTGTGATATCTCTGGCGTGGTGATGCATTGACCCGAGTAGTTACGCCGCTCTTGGATGCAGACGAACAGAGCTATCCCACTCCTGCAATCAAACAACATATAAACACCACTTGAACGTGCTCTTTTCCATCCCCACTTGATTTGGAGCATCCTCTCCCTCTCAATGACGCTCTGCTACAGATCGAATCTACTGCCACCGCAGCAGTTTTACGTCCCTCACCGATCCATGCTTTGCTGATCGATCGATCATCATCCGTGCATAGCACTTTTGGACCCAGCTGACGATCAAGCACGTGTTCTTTCCTGCCGAGCTTGCCAGCGGAGGAGATCATACCTTAGCAAACGATCTTTCCCTGGCTTGTGCAGTGCATATTGCTGCTGTTGCCTAGATGTCGCTATGTGACGCGGGACGGAAGAATGAGATTGCGTAGCTACAAGTACAATAGATCCGGTGTATGGTAGCTACGCAATAAAGGAGACGAGGAGGGGGCGGGAGCGCACAGCATTTGCCGGCAACCAGCGATGTCGATGATTTGTACCTTGCGTGAGCTGCGAGGGCGGGCAGGAAATGCCTCGCAACATTCCCTCGACATTGGTGCTTGGTGCCCAGAAGGATCTTCGGGGCACCGAAGGCTCCGTTGGAAGACAGGGATGCGACGAAAAGTGAGAAGGGGAGCGAGGCGGAGGCAGCGTGGAAAGGAGAGCAGGCCGCTCTCTCCCATGTGACACAGGTGTCAGAGTCACACCGCTTTACATTGAGCACTTGGACAACTGGCCTCGTTCCCAGCTGCGTGAAATGCGTACAGGAAGTATGCTGACATTAAATGGAGAATTCAATATTTGCTGGAGCTCGAGAGTTTCGGTCGACAAGTTTCGTCCAAGTTCCACGCTGCGCTCATGCTTTCTCGAGTTCCCGACTTACTACTCGTAACTCGCGACACGGACCTCAACTCTACTTCTTAATGCGATAGATGAACTGGAGGATAAAAACCCTCGCGGTCGGCCTGCCGGCACGAGCATCAGTCAACATGTCCTGACGGCCCCTGAATACGTTCAAACCAAAATACACTCATTGCATTTACTGTACAGAAGCCACTGCGTCCAAAACTTCGACCCAAAGCGCTTGAGAGCTTCCTGTTCCACCGTGAAATTCAAAGTACAAACGTGAAAAGAAAATAGCATGGGAAAAAGTGTGGTAAATGAACTCAATGTCCCATTTCATGGATTCACATTTATCTGCTTTCTCCGTGCATCATTGTTCTTGTGGATCTGCCCATTCTATAGACTCTGATCAGCATTGCTCCCCGCACGCCATGAATCAGCCACCCACGATCATTATAACATCTAGCTTTCCATTGGTCGCAGTCAGAACGCTGATGTCCTCCAGTGGGTTGCCATCGACGAGAATAAGGTCGGCATAGTAGCCAGGCTGAACTTTACCCAGTTCATGAGGATGCAGCATGATCTCACCACCCAAGGCAGTAGCGGACAGAATTGCTTCCAAGGGTGTGAAACCAAGAAGGTTGACAAAGAGCTCGAGATCCTGGTAGGAGCTAAAAAAAACTCAGCCTTCCATCCACACGATGCTACAAATGGTAAATACCCGTGGGGTGTCCATGCGAAGCTGATGTGATGAAAGTCAGACTATGTTCTTCCAACGAACATCAAAGCGTTACCCGTAATCACCCCCTGGAAGTATTTTAATGCCACGTTTCTTCATCTCCTTGAGTGCAGCGATGCATATATCAAGCTCTCGTTTATATCTTCCTGCGTCAGATGTTTGGAAACCGACTACAGATCCATGCAAAGTGAGTCCATACGAGCAAAACTGAATATATAATATGATTTCGTACACTGAGCCTTCCCAGCGACCAGGAAGGTTGAGTAGAGTATATTTAAAGCGGGAGCAACGTAGATCCGGTCCTTCTGTGCTTCAAGAGCATCCATTGACTCATCGGAAATGAACGCTACGTAACTTTAGCAAAATGCCCGGCTGAAAATCGAAGACTTACAGCCATGGTACAGAATATCGATCCCATACTGAAGGCACTGACGAACAGCTCTGTCGGAACGGGCATGAGAGCAAACACGGATGCCTTTGGCATGAGCAGCTTCAACACCAGCGGCGACAAGTTCGTCGGAGAAAGTAGTAACCTCGGCGCGAAGGTGCTCAAGGATTTCGTCTCCACTCATGGACAGTTTGACCTGCGCGACGATTATCGAAAGCATGGGTGAAAGAGACAGAAATACAAACACTGTCAACACCTGCATCGGCAAACGTATTGATGGCCTTTGTAATATCCTCAGTGCTATCAACGTATGTGGTGATCCCTTCACTAAGGGCACCCCCACGTGGTGCCATCTAGTGCGTTCAATGGGTTACGCTATGATATGAATAACTAGGCACCTACCTCCTGACCGCTGGCGAGATAACGAGGGCCGGGAATGTCACCAGCTTGTATAGCGTTACGAACAACAAGATCCAAACGGGGCTTAGCTGCGGCTGCGCCCACTAGGTATACAGTCAGATTCCGAAGTTCGCAAAAGTATAACAACCTACAACACATGGTATACCCACTATCTAAGAACTGTCTCGCACTCCTGGTGGACAGGATCGTGTGCTCTTCGACAGGTAACGCGGTGATATCATCAAGGGTAGGCGAATTTATGAATGAGACATGTGCATGGGAATCGCAGAGGCCACTCAAGAGAGTGCGACCCCTACCCTCGATGATAGTGGCACCTTGCAGTGTCTCCGGTGCGAGTTTGTCGCCAACGGTGACGATACGCTTTCCCTTGACAAGCACATCACCTCGGTACGGTGCTACGCCAGTGGAATCGAGTATGTTGACGTCAATAAATGCAATGACTGTATCGTCACTGCCTGATCTGATTTCTACGTTAGGGACTTTCAAGCGCGGGTCCGCCTTGGTCTAGTCGAGCAATCAGTCTGTTACTTCATTGGTCAGGTGTCGTATTGTTACCAGATTGACTCCACGGAAGAAAGGGTGATCGGGATCCCATGCCTCTCCCAATCCATTGACGTTCACTGGTTTTGAGGTCTTTGGGGGTGCATTCGTAACTATCATCCTATCCGCAGTCACCAATACGAGCGAAAAATCGCTGAGACATTGAACGTACCATCGAGGAGGTACCCATGTGCTATCCGCAGGAATAACAGCTGGATCCCAGCTAGCATCGTGCTTATCAGATCGCAGATGTCGACTTCTAATCTATCCCTTACTTGTAGTTGGACGGAAGTACACGTTGAACATCAGGTGCAGCCATAGCTTCTCGAGTCAGCAGAATGGGTAAGGCTATCACCGACCCCGACGGTGAGAAAAGGATGCTCACGATGATGGGCTTATATCTTGTTAACAAAAGCACTTCGTGAAGAGCATCCTAAGTTCTAACCCCATATATCCAGTCGGACCTCTAAACGATGTAGGAGTAGTTGATGTACGATCGAGCCGCAGTATCCGCAACCATTCGCGAGCTTACGCCAATCGGTAGCGCACCTGCGGAAAACGACGCTCTACAGCATGGCACCCGGTGACCCATCATTTCTCTATATAGCCGACCCTGGGTAAAGTGGCCGTCTAAAACCGTTTTAACTGAGTCTGAAAGTGACAGTCAGATAACAAGAACGCACAGGTTACATCGCTGCGCACATTACCAAGTCATGAATGTATCATTAAATTTGGTAGGTGCTAAGAAACTGACCGTTCTTCACTCGACTGCGAAAATCCACCTGCTCTGCACGAGCGTTGTACTCAATGGAACAACACGATTGGATAGGATCGATGCATACGTGCAGAGTGGTGCTCGACAAGTCTAGTGATAAACGTTGTAGTTGGTCACCCGGAAGTTGTTGAACAACCGTCCCCGGTGGCGGTGTAACCGAGGACTCGAGAATACATTTCTTGACCACCAAATCAACTTTCATCCTTTACGCCCTGAATCCCGGCCCACTCGGATCCTCGAGACTGTGTGAGCCTGGCTTGTTTTCTGGGAAGTCGGACGTATAAGATGCATTGGCACCCATCGAGTTCGGTCACTTGTTCTCTTGGAACGCTGTTGATGAGCTTCTTACTATATTAGTATTTTGGATCAAGACTCGATTTGAAGGGTGTTACGTCGGAGCACTCGGCACCTCTTGCAGTTTCAAACTGGGTTAATACAATTGGTACTCACTGTGGTCCAAGCATACTTGTAGCGACGCCCGGTATCCGCCTTTCCCTGGAGAACTCTTTATGCATCCATTCGATCTTGTTGTAGATCAGTTGGACAGGCGCGACTGTCTCCCAAGGGTCGAACATTTATTTTCCTCCTTGCGGCTCATGCTATCGCAATTTCACGACAAAGTGGTGGATTTCAACCACCTGCAATTCGCAAACATGGTCTACCAACAAGGTGAGCAACCTGGAAACAGACATCGTGCACTCAAACACACCGTCTGTCATTCTCTAGCAGTAAATTCATCAACGGAGTGAGTCTATGCACCGTGACTCCAGCTTGCCACGGTGACCATGAAATTCTTAGAGTGCAAGGAAAGACGAATGTCTTTATAAACGATTTTAACTGTCGGGGAGACCAGCTTATTATTCTGACTACTCGTGAGCAAGGTATGATCTCTAGGTGCGCTCCCGAGTGCAGTTGTCGAGGAGGCGATTGTGCTCAGCAAGGCGGTTAACTTGCCCATGAAGTGTCCAAGCGAATTTTTTTTACTCGATCCAAGGATCCAGCGTATCGTTGTATCAGACGTGCCGGTCTGCGGGTGATTAAATCAACGATGTGGTTACCTTGATCCTCTCACTTTGTTTTCATTAAACTTGTTACTGGCATATCCGCAAGATCACGGGGAACCAGCTCAAGTGAGTGCGCTCTCACCTGGACTAGGCATTAGCTGATTGCACCGCCCCTTGATTGTCGTGGAATCAAGGGTGTCTCATGTCATCGACCTAGTAAAACATCCGGGATCAATGGCATATGAACCCGGCCTCGTTTTCGCGGGAAATGATATTGAACGAGCTGAATGCGTGTCACCGTAAAAAGACTCGGCCAGTTCGCCGCCCCGAAAATTTGACCGCGAGAATCGCAGTCCTCTCCCGGTCCATCCTATCATGGTGTCTCTCATGCAGGCGCGACCATCCTCGCTAATGTTATTCGTCCAGAGCAGAAAGTGGGCACTTGCAGCTATGGCACGGGCGGATCAAACATGGCACACGCGGAGCAGAGGCTAGTGGGCGTATGGCCTACTTCAAACCTGACATGCGGCCGGTTGCTATAAATGTAGGTCAGGCTGTTCTCCCAAAATAGGTCAGTTGAGCGGAATTGACCAATAAATGTTTACAATCGGAGCAATCATCGCTGACAGATATCTAGTGGCGGGCTATCATGCCTAGATTTAGCACATCAAATTATCCGCAAGGTGCGACGCGAATTTTTTCAGTGAAACGCTTGTTAAAAATGGTGGAGGGCTGGTCACTCTCTGAAATCTTGATGTTAAACAGAGAACGTCATTCATTGATAACCGGTGAACACTAGACTTGCTATGTCGGGCCCCAAAGAACGACGCGGGACAATGTTACTGAGCTAGGCACTTTGCGCCACTCCCTTGAGACGAATCAGACACATGACAAGACACGATGCACACGGGAACTATGCTATATGAAATCCCAGAATGGAGGAGGTCAGGGTGAACGTGTTTAAACTCAACCTTCTCAAGTCGGTGGCACCAAATCACACGAAGAGTGATCACCAAACTCAAAGTCAATGCACTCGCGCCGTTCTCAGGAGACACTACCCTGCGCTGTTGCCCAAGGACTCTAATCTCCACGGACTCGTGGCGCTGATGCGGATCCGACAGCTACGGCTACACCAATGGAATCGCCCTTTCCTCGGGGATGCCCTGCGCGCGTTGTGCACACCCTACCTCTTTTAGGGGCCGCATGCCAACTTGTCGTGTTCATGCATCTATCAACTGGAGCGCCATTATCGGACGTCTGATAGAAGACTGCGTTTTCACACGCGCGCAAGGCCATTACGTGGAGGGACATCGATTAAGCCTACTGGGCGGTAATGAGATAACTATCGTAAATTATGGAAAAAGACCTAGGGGCAGTGCGTGACGTACGTGGTGTGGAAAAGCGGTCGTGATAAGCCATTGAATGGATCCTGACCCAGAGACGCCCGCCGCAGCGTGTCGTGGAAGAGTCGCGAATTGAGTGCGCAGCCGTACAAACACGTGTTATAAATGGCGGATATCACCCAACGGCATAGATTCTGAAGCTGGCGGACTTGTTTCCCCGGGTTCGTTCCCCAGTAAGGGGACCGTCCCGAGATATACCAGGATCAATGGTCCTGAGGAGGCATGAAACGTCAAAGTAGAACTAGATAATCGATAGCGATATGAGGCCAAACAATAACAAATAGCTGCTCGACGTGGTCCACGATGTACACCACTACGCCAGCATTCCGCTCGCCGTCACCCGTATTCTCGCAGTCGTCGCGTAAGGTCGACGACTCTTCGTCCGAGAGCGAACATGGCTACCTGCCCATATTGGCCCCCAATGAGACCACATCACCAGGGCCGTCCACAGCGGCAAGGACAGAACCAGGCATCGACACCGTAACGTGTCTCTGGGACGACTGCGGGATCGTCTTCACGCACCTCCCCACCCTCATCGAGCACATTCATTCCAGTAAGCACTCCCCTCTTTTCCGCTTACCCCGAATGACGCGTCCCAGCGCACATTGGTGTCCACAAGTCCAACTACACCTGCGAATGGACGACCTGCAACCGCCGCGGGCTCGCCCAAACCTCGCGCTTTGCGCTCATCTCGCACATCCGCTCGCACACGGGCGAGAAGCCTTTTATATGCTCCCGACCAGGCACGTCTCTCCCATGCCTGCCTGCTTGCGCTGACCGTCTGCAGAGTGCGACAAGACGTTTACCCGCTCGGACGCGCTCGCCAAGCACATGCGGCTGCAGCACAATATGCCCCCGCCCCCGTCTGGCCGGGGCGGCTCGCGTAAGCGCAAGCGTGGGGAGTCGCCCCGGGCGGGTACGCCGAATGTGGCGCCTGTGGAGCCGCCCTCGGCGTTTAACACGTTCAAGATCGAGCCGCGCTCGCCGTCTGAGGCGGGTGGGCCTGGTGGGGACTACTTCGACCATGTGCCCCCGCAGGAGGAGGACGAGGATGCGATGGAGGACGAGGAGGACGAGGATGGGATTCCGCTGCATTTGGCGCGGTTGATGGATCCTCAGACGGGGTTGATACTTGGGCGTTCGCCAGCGCTCGTCAAGTATGTGGTCCAAAAAGCAAAATGGCGATATGCGCTGGAGACGCATGCTGCACTTCTCGAAGAGCTGAGGTGAGTCGATTTTGCGACACTGTTATTGTAATAATGTGTTTGTAGGGTGATACGTGTGCAAGCAGGGGAAGAACAGTTGAAGAAGGAGGCCATGTTGGACGAACTTGTCAAGACCATGTTTGGGTATGTGGTCGCGTCGGTTTGTTATTTGTGCCCACTCACTTTTCTTTTCAGTGACGAAGCAGCGTCGCCTCTTTTATTGACGACTGCCCAACACCCGCATGGTTACTCGCAGCAACAGGTGTATGTGCAACCATCACCCCATCCACATAATCGGCACTACCACCAACCGTACCCACCCCATTACCCACCAGCGCAATACGCTCATCCTCCATAGTCATTTTGAGATATTGTCCCCATGTTGACTAGTCTGGTATGTTGTTGGCAACGACGCATGGTCTGGTGCATTGGACAAGCTTGAGAGCAAAGTATATGCTGATATGATATTGCATAATCTATCCTGATACAGGCGACCACACGGCAATCACTGCTTCCATTGATAAGAAGTCCGGGATGACCGAGTGATACGCATATGTGCACGGGCACCTTGTCTGACCCTCAGATGTACGAGACGGGTGTCCCATGAATGCGTTACCCGTGTCTATATACTGCCATCTGGCGATCGAAAGATTAACTGCGGACGGGGGTACCAAAGGGCTGGTACTGTATGCCTTTTTTGTGCGTTAGGTTGTCTGGGAGTCTAGATCGTGGGACACGGATGGTCACTTTTACCTTGTGACGTGCCAGGGATCGCAACCGGGCTGGACCCGAGTGTATTGCGAACGTGTTCTGATCTTTTGATTGGGATGGGCTTCCTAGGTCCCAGCGTCGACGTTGTGCATGGATGCCATCTGTCAGGGATGGAATGTCCCATCAGGGACGTGGGCATGAATGATCAATGTGATTGCGTGCAGATGGACGACGTGCTCCCTTGGCGACACGGGTTGGCATGAATGCATGATTGACGTGGGTTGATCTCGATCGGCCCCGCTCGATGAACGGTGGGGCGGAGGTCGGTTTCCAGAAGATATCGTGCATACGGACAAGTCAAGTCCTTGGCAGGGGGTTATGTAAGTATGTAGCAAGGTTCATTATTTGGCGCGTGACACAGACAGCGCCGCATCATTGTACGGATCAAGACATGGGGAGGAATGGATGCAAGTGCTCGGTGGATACCGAATGGAATCTACGATAGACTGCGACTTGACCGGGTCCCGTTTCATTTTGGCAAAATAGAAAGTCCAGTGACGTCGTTCCATTATATATGCCGTTAGGACTGGTTTCATGGTGACAGTGCGGGCTGAGGAGTATTTGTGCTATACAGAGGCGGGGAGTCGGCTGTCACGTGAGCCGAGGGGTTAAGAAGGATGATAGAGTTGAACGTCCCCAATCGAAACGAGTATTGACGGACCAGAGAGACGGCTTTTATGATGACAGGTGACACAACACCCCAGATAAGTAGTGGAAAGGACGAGATCCTGAGGAGGACGGCGTCTCGAAGATTGACAGCGGTACTCAGCCAAGATGCGGGGCTCTAGAGTCTAGGGATGGGGCATGCTGGGAATCACTTCCGTAACGGATAGGATCGACCGGCGAGGAGCGTTCCCGGCTAGGTGGGGGACCGGGCCGAACAGTGCCGAGTATGGCATAAACGGCGGGACGACCAATTCTAATCTGCATCGACTGAGATCGATAGGGGAGGGCGTGCCGTCATGCCGAGTGTATTTGTGTTTGTTTACTGATGATCGGACAAGTAACCGTGAGATATTACCATTTATAGCAATCGGAGTAGGTTGTCTAAATAGCCACGAGTGCGCACTCGCTCCCTCTACGACTCCCATGGCCCAACCTATCGCATTCGACAGCCCCAACAGCTACTTCCTTGGTTCGCCCATCTCGTGGCGCGCTGGCTCGTTTGGGAGCCGCTTCTACCCCGGATGCTCCCCAGGTCAGCTACTTGGCCCGCTCGAGTAAGCACACACCCAGTTCGCAGCGACCCCGCTCACCCCCCACAGTCCGAGCGACTTCAAGTGCGCCAAGCTCTCTTCCTCTATTGACAGCGATCGCGGCTCTATTCTCAACGCCATCTCCACATTTGACCGCGAGGATGAACTGGTTCGTCTCCCTCACTCCCTCCCCGTCCCCGCTCACCCCCACTCAGTGTCGCAACTACTCGTGCTGTGGTCTCCAAATAGACGATCTCCACGCCCTCGTGCAGCACTTTGAGGATGTCCACGTCGTCGTCGTGGACCAGTTCGGCCGTCCCCAGCAGCACCTCCCCGTCGCCGCGTTCCCAGCCCGCCAACCAATCCCCCAGCCACCCCTCTACACTGATCTCTCTCACCATCTCCCTCCCATCTACCAGCACGGCGGTTTCGATCCAGACGACATGGAGCTCGATGTAGACCATTCTAGCTCCCCGTCTTCCGGCGGCCCATCTCCTCCAGATACGCCTCTTACGACCCCCCTGTCTTCCCACCCTACTCACTCGTTTAACAACATCTCTCATGCGGCAAAAGATGGCTCGCCACGGTCGCCTGTTTCAGCCTTTGACACAACAACCGTACTTCCGACGCGCTCCATTCATGCCCATCCAATCGCACCCTTTCCATCAGCCCGGAACAACCTTCCAAATCTGTCTAAAAACCCCGACCCTTTCAACGGCTATGCTGGCTACTCCGATTACTCATCTTCAATGCCCGGCACCGTTCCTTCCCCACCGGCATCCGACGACATCCAGCCTCCCCTCTCCCCCATCTCTGAGCCGAACAGCCCCTATGGCTGCATCCCCCCCGCAGTCGTCTTCTCCACAGCCAACACACCCACAAATACACCCACAGCCTCCCGCGTCCCCTCCCCATCCACCTATTCCCGCCCCACTTCCGACGCACCGTCCGCCAAGCCTTCCTCATCCCGCGCAAGCACCACCCTCTCCCGTCCCGCCTCCTCCTTGCTCCTCTCGAAACCCTTCCGCTGTCCAAAGGCTAATTGCAACAAGAGCTACAAACAGGCAAACGGGCTCAAGTACCACATGACTCACGGAAGCTGCAACTTTGCTCCCCCAAAGGATCTCGAGCAAGTACAGGCACTCCTCGCAAGCAAGCGCTCAGCCAGAGAGGCCGCAGGCGATGACGACAACATCACCGAGGGCGAGTTGCGCGAGGTGGAACGCGAGGCAGAGCGAAGACTACGTCCCTTTGCGTGCGGCGTCGGCGACTGTCAGCGACGGTACAAGAACATGAACGGCCTTCGGTATCATTACCAGCACTCGGGCGACCACGGCGCAATAGGTCTAGCGTTGCTTGCCAGCGGTCAACACGAATGCTTGCAACATGCTCACGGCAAGACGTCTGCTGCTAGCTCACGGCAGTCGACACCACTCGCGAGCGGTCAAACCACACCTGTCACTGGCCACTCGACGCCGACCTATGCTCAGCAGTATCAGCAACAGATGATGTACACGTCTGCGCAGCAACAATATCTTCGTCAACAGCAACAAGCGATGCAGATGCATGTACAATTAGCATCGTACCCCGCCGTCGACACCTCTGCTCAGCACTGAGCCCGATACCCTGTGGCCTTTTTGACTTGTACTCGCCTCGTGAAAAAGTAAAAATTATACATATTGGGCATCTTGGCTATTATTTGTCTCCTCTCTGGCTTCGCAACTGTTTTCTCACCGCTCCCGTCTTCTCTAATGTGTTCGGCCTCCAACATATCCCAGGTCGCCCCTTTTTACGTGTGTTCCAGGTCACGTTGGCATCAGCGATCACTGGTCTGCGTTGAATCGTGGGTCGTTGGTCTGCTGGCCAGGTCGTCTGGCACTCTAGACATAGAGATCCGCCCACAAGTATCTCTTGAATTCGTGCTCGGTTGTGTTGATCTTGTTCTCTCTCTCATGCCCCATCGTATACTCGTATCCGCTACATCTATATGTTACCTACGCCCTACTGGTCTGTACTGGAGTTGTTTGCTTGGCAGCGGCTGTGCCTTGTTTCAAATGTGTTTCACATGTTTACAAGGCAAGCGTGCTTTTCGCCGAAACCGAAACTGATGGACAGACGAGACGTGCTTCAACTCGGGGGGACTACAAAAGTGCCGGTCTATCGTACGATGCGATGACTCTAGTACAACAACATTTGGGGTATTGCACACATTAGATTCTCCCTTGTGCTCACCACGACCCGTCCTGCAACGACACCCACCGCCCGTCGACGTACCCCCACACAACGCCCTTGGGAAGAATGATCGTCTTGAGCGTCGGACACGCCCTATGCCAGCTCGCCGCGATCTCGTTCTCATTCTCTGACGAGAGCGTACCAGGGGCCATAAACGTAAGATACCTCAACGCCGTAAACCGCGCGAGCGCAGGCGCAGTCTCGAGCAACAACGCCTACCCGCGCGTCAGCGCCATCCCAAAAAAAAGAAAAGAGCAAAGAAAAGAGGACGTACATGCGTCGAGTGCCGCGCAAACACGACAGCGTGGAGCGCCTCGAGCGCGGGCAAACGCGCTGCAATCTCCGCGACGAGCGCAGCCGGCGATCCGAAATCAAACGACATGACGGTGAGCCTGCGGAGTGGGCGCGTGGAGAGGAGGAGCGCGTCGAGCGACGCGGCGGCGTCGCCCGGGTAGAGCGACATGGACACCGTCTCTACGGGGCGGCCCCGCACGAAATCGGCGGTGACGTGCGGGGAGGAGAGCACGGTGCGGAAGTGTCGGAGGCGCGGGAGGGCGCGGGGGGTGAGGGGAAATGCGTGGGTGGGGTTGAACCCGCGGAGGCAGACTTCGGTCATGGCGGGCTGAGTCTCGAAGAAGCGGGCGAGGAGGGGTTCGCAGCGCATGGAGCTTGAGAAGACGGAGAGGGAAAAGGGGCAGTCTTGGAGGATCCAGGCGAGGTTGGCGGTGATATCGGTGGCGGAGAATTCGAGGCCGAGGTAGGAGAGGTGGCGGAGGCGTTGGAGGGTGCGGTGGAGGAGGCGGAGATAGTTGGCTGTGAGGATGTTGTCGCTCCATTCGAGGTCGAAGCGGCGGACGAGGGAAGGGTACAAGTCGTTGTGGGCGAGCGTTTTGATCAGGCGTAGGGCCTGCTTGGGAGCCTGGACGTCTACGAGCGCACGATAGAGGACGCGCGCGGCGAGATGGTGAAAGGAAGAGTCGACGACGAGTATGGGGACGAGATCGCCCCGCGAAAGGTGTCCCAGAATGAGCTCAAGCGTCTCTGGAGGGAGCATCTGAGCACGGAAAGGACCGCGTCTTGAGTCGAGTTTCCCTTTTTCAACATGTCTACACAAAAAGGAACATTTTGCGGCGTTGTAGTCTGTAATAACTCACTGATTCTCAGACCGTCAGACCACTCAACCGTTACGCCAAAGGCTGTGATACTGAGTGATCACCACGGTACATATACTGATTATCCGGAATCAGGCAAGCCCCGAACGTCTTTGTGGGTCCATCATCTCTTCAATGAACGCTTGGCAGCTTGTTCGCAATCAGGCGCCAAACAGACAATCCCGCTATTGTGTGTTCCATGGATCGTTGCCATGCTTTTCAAAATCGGCGACGCGACTACCTTTCCCAGGGGGATGGGCGGGTTGCGAAGTTCATGCCTCGCTTCGATGGACCATATCGTGTCACACACGCCGACCATGCCACTTCCACGTACACCTTGGACATGCCGGCTTTTTCCCGTGTCTCGCCGACCTTCCATGTCAGTCACCTTCGAGCCTTCCACTCCAATGATGATGTCTTGTTCCCGACTCGTGCGGTCACGCATCCGGAACCCGTTCTCACGCCTGACGGAAAATTGGAGCATCGTATCGAGCGCATTCTTGAAGAACGACGTGTAGGCCGTGGAAAGCAATACTTAGTGCGGTGGGCTGGATTTGATGCAGAGGACGATGAATGGTTGCCACGGAAGGAGATTATAGACTGTGAGGCTCTGGACGTGTGGGAAAGATCTTTTTCTTCATAGGGTGGGAAGGTGTAAGCCGACGACGGCACACGCATTCCATCCCACTGGCATACACTGACGTCATCAGGCTCTGTACACATATATATACGACACGTCTCGTAGTAGTTCCCATCTTTCCTGTTCCCCCTGCTTCGTCTCACCAATACTACGCTCGTACACGTTCTGTTTCCGTCCGAGCGCTTCTTAGTGTTTCCGCCCTTCTAGGCGGTTTCCACTAAGGTTGGAAGCTCCAGCCCAACAATGTCTTTACTGCTGCCCAATGGGAATGGGTTCTCTGCTCACCTCACCATTGAAATGCCTGCTGTTGGTCCTACCCGACCATTGATCACTGAAAGGGAGTCGACGGTTGCAGATCTGGTTTTTCTATCCATGATAGAATCGTCTTCTTTGGCACGCGCACATGCTCCCCTCTTACGATCGCAGGTTAGCCCACCAAGCCTCTCATCGTACAAACATATCCACAAACATTCGTCCGCCCTGGGAGTTGTTTATTCTCGGCGCTGGTACGTTGGCAGGTCCTATGTATAGCTACTTTGCCCGCCAACTTGACGTTGTTGTCCTCTACATTTGGATCACACTGGATCTGCTGCAGTCCGTTGATGCACACAGTGGCTATGATCGGGGATCCGAGACATTGTCGCCCCGTAAGACTTTTCATGATCGCTGCGGTACATCGTTGCTTTCTGGCACATCACGATTCCCGCCACATGAGTTTCGTCAACAATTATTCTCTGCGTGCGGATGGACGTGAGACATTTCCACTTGATGTATTTTCTTAACGAGGTCGGACAAACAAGTGCGAAGCCCAGAGATGTTGCCCTCGGGCAAATCGACATGCGAGTAAAGGTCCTGGTGTGCAGCTTCAGTCACATTGAAGGGCATGCTGGCGAGGGAAAGGAAAGTGAGTGTTTTTTTTGGTTCACGCGCCAGAGCAAATCGACAATCCCACAGGAAAGAATAACGATCAACACAGCGACTCACGGAGACTCTGAAAGAATCATTGAGTACAGACAAGGAGGTTCCACTATGACAAGCCGCGTAACTATGTGTGGGATGTGCGGATAGTGTCTGTTCCGCAGCGTGCTCGTAGAGGACAGCTGTGAACCTCAACACGGATGGGCCTACGGTATGCCGACGGCTATAGAGAAGTCCTGATCATTTATTCTTCCATAAAACTACCGAGCGATGCAGTCCTCCCTGGCGTAGCTGAGAAACGTCCAATTTTCCTAATGCCGTCTGGGGTTCGACTAGCCTTGGCATGGCTTTCCCTCATGTCCTCGTTTTAGGGTTGGTACTGACATTGTTATGTCCTTAGATCATGATACCAAACATTTCAACAGTACGTCGGCAGTGGACCGGCGTTGATATTGTAAGTGTTGTAAAATGTTCAATGGCCATAGACTCAGCAGGCCAGAGCATAGCAAACACAAGGCATATAATTCGGGCGTTGAAATCCAGATAGTACAAATTCAAGAACGGTCAAGAGATAAAACAACGATGGATCAACTCCACGGGGTGATCGTACAGAAACATACCTACGTCTCCAGAATGAATGAATCACGATGAACTCGGCTCCGATTGTCGGCACCGAAGTCAGGATATAATACACAAAGAAAAGGGATATCTGGAGGGCACATAATATCACTATACATGAACCTCCGAAACAGAAGAGAAGAGACCTACGTCGGCTGCAGAACTCAAATCCCGATGTGCACAAACACGATCCGCTTCTCCAACGACACCTCGTCGGCAGTCTCTATCACCGCAATGTTCAGCGCCGCAGCCGCATGCTCAAAGTCAATGACCGGCTGTTTGAACATCTCCTTGTAGAACCGGGTGACAACCTGATGCGCGACCGCATCGTCCACCCTCCACAGCGTCCCAATCACCCCATTGAACCCCGCAAACTGCATCCCAGCCGCGAGATGGAGCACCTCATCCGGTGTCGACGCATCTCCCTTGGCCGTGTGACACGCAGACAGAAACGCGAACTCGGAATTCGTGTAGCGTTCCTGGATGATGCGCATGAGCGTGAGCTTGCCGTCGCCCATCGCGAACCACGACTCGAACGGCTTCTTCGCGTGCTGCGCGCCGTGGCAGGCGACGTGGACCCAGCGGTGGTCTCGGAATGCCTGTACCGCGCCTTCCTTCGAGGCTGCGGCGCCAGTGACGGTATCGAACTTCACGCCTGCGGGCATATTTGTCTCGTTACGAATCCTCCGTATTTCGTGGTCTACTTCTGGGAGCTGGCCCAAGCCAGT
This sequence comes from Xerocomus minutiporus, assembly GCA_038092995.1. Lineage (NCBI taxonomy): Eukaryota > Fungi > Basidiomycota > Agaricomycetes > Boletales > Boletaceae > Xerocomus > Xerocomus minutiporus. The sequence goes on along the minus strand of JBBPRM010000364.1, from coordinate 1,176 downwards.
GTCTACGCTTGGATACGCCTGACCGACGGCCGCAAATGAAATCACGTTCAGCGTTCCAGACGCGTCGTGAACCTCCCTCTGAGAACGAATGCGGTCGCGCGCACGAAGGAGAGCCGAGAGAGACGGTGCATACGAGGAGACGTAGATGTCCATGAGGTTCTTCACGCCTTTCCGATGCGGACCTGCAGCATGGAATGGGAGCATGGTGAATTTCGACGTCGGGCACCACCAGATGCGCGAACCCGGAGGCAGCTGAACATCGTTTTGCAAGATGGAGGTAATTGGTTCGACCACGGATGACCACAACTCGCGCAACACTTCCTTCACGTACGACTCCCTGTGTCGCCCGTACGCATGTGAGTCTTGGGTCAATTCCGCCAATTGGGAACATAGTTGGGCGACATCGTCGAGTGAGCAACGAACAGGCACACGAATAGGCGCACGAGTGGGAAGAACAATGAGAGCGTCGCAGCTGTATTTGCTTGCATTTACGATGATGACCGGTCCATTTTCAGCAGCTCTTTGAAGGTCGTCGAAACGCGGAGGCAAGAGGAATCGTGAGAACCCGTCGAGCCCGCGAATCTTGTCTACGACACCCTTCCATTCCTCTTGGACCCGCCAGTATGGATCTGCATCCTGGCCTCCACTCCGTTGCGCATGTTTCCTGAGGTCTGAGCTCAATCGCGCGAATGTCCTCCCGAGTTCGCGTCCTTGATCACTCTGACTCTCCAACACGGCAATAGAGATGTCAAATCGGGCGAGTTGATTCCACAGGATTCCTCGACCTTGCTCCAGGAGCTCAACAGCCATCTCGAAGTTCCCATGCCTTGTAGCACATGAGAATGCATCACTGGCTAAGCTAGTCACTCTTGCTTGCATTGTTTCATGTCTAGAGTCCAGTGAAGAATTGAGAGAGGTGAAGTGATCCAGTGTATTGAGTGATGTTTGATAGGCTTCCAAGACTGAGGGGTGGTTATGCTTTTCAGCATCCTTGACCCAACCCTGTGCTGCATTCCACAGATCCAAAGAAGCTGCTGGACCACATTTCCTCAATAGTCTGTAGGCTTCAAAAGCCTCATCCACTGAAGGGAGTGGTTGATCCAAGGGATGAGACCTTTGGGAGGAGTTGGATAAAAGAAGACTGGTTGCAGCTAGTTGAGCAGCATTAAATGCAAA